>RJWJ010039808.1:0-14290 GCA_004363605.1 Indri indri | reverse complement strand
TACAAGTCATTTGACCTTGCCACTCTCCCTTCTGTCTCTCAGCCCCAGCTGCCAAACCTATCAACCACATCATCATCTGCCAGAGCTAGCAGATTAGTCAAATTGGGGAAATGGCCTTTCAATGACCCTTCTCTGTTTTGATCAGGTGTCTGGGAAGAGACTCAGGATAATAGTCATGCTGGTCTGTGTCTATTTACCCCTGGAGGGAGGCAAATGGTGGGTCATCTGAGGCCAATTTCAAGATGCTAAAGGTAGTGTCAGGAGATGGGCAGGTGTCAATAACAGAAAAGCAAGTGGAAGGTGGCAGATAGCAAGTAAGAAGAATAGCTGGCATCCCAAATCCGCAAGAATGATACTAAGGGGGAGCTAGGGGAGGGTCTTCAGATTTCGGGTGCCTAGTTTGCTGTCAAGGAGGGCTACACTTACTGGACCCGGCTGCACTTGGGAATGCCGTTCAGAATTGCACTCAGAGAGTATGATAACCTTGACAGAGAAGGACAAGGAGTGGCTTGAGTGAGCTCTGCCTCATAGTGCTGAATAATCTAATAGTAACTAAACCCAACCTTCTTTTTTCCTGTTTTTGTTTTTGATATTAATATTACGATTTATTACTTAACATAAGGAGGATAGATTTGAAAAGCTAAATATTTTATGATAAAGATCTCTTTATAAGAAAATGTAGAAGTTTGACATTAGAAAATGCAAATTCTAAAAATTAATGTAGATATTGAAATTTCACGTTTTCTTTTTTTTTTCTTTGAGACAGAGTTTCATTCTGTTTCCTGGGCTAGAGTGCTGTGGCGTCAGCCTAGCTCACAGCAACCTCAAACTCCTGGGCTCAAGCGATCCTTCTGCCTCAGCCTCCCAAGTAGCTGGGAGTACAGGCATGCGCCACCATGCCCGGCTAATTTTTTCTATTTTTAGTAGAGATGGGGTCTCAGTCTTACTCAGGCTGGTCTCAAACTCCTGACCTCCAGCCTCCCGCCTCAGCCTCCCAGAGTGCTAGGATTACAGGCGTGAGCCACCGCATGCGGTCTGAAATTTCACACTGTCAATCATGTATTTACCACAAAATCAATTTCAAACTGTACACAAACAGTTTCGCAATAAAATACTGTATCTATATGTTCCATAATTAAACAATATTAAAGCTAAAATATATGTTAAATAAAATCTTCAAAGCCTGTACAAAACATGTTTTAAAATATTCTGATGTAATCTGAGTTAAACCCAACATCCTATAGTAATTAGCACCTGGTAATAGATCTAAAAAACCTGTCTCCCGTATATGTATAACCATGCACGTTTTAACACATTTGGCATTGTTTCTGCTTAGGGAGAGGGTATCATTCCTGCTGAGCAGTCCCCAGGGACCCTGCTGGCTGCTGTGGAAAGGACATCCTTACCAGGTGTTTATGGAAAAGACTGGCACAGCCTGGGTGCAGGAGATGTGTGGGCCTCACCTGGGTGGACTCCGTGTGAGCTGAAGATGTGAATACCTTCTGTAGGGGCCCCTGAGGCCAACCCCCTTGTTCCAGACACTTCTGATATCTTTCTCTCTTCACTGCTCTTCGTGTTCCTTTCTCCCCTCAGCCAGTGTACAAGTCAGGATGCATTTGTCAGCAGGGCAGATGCAGATTCAAATACTTGAAACTATAATGCAACTTACAATACCACATAAAAAGAAGTTTGGAGATAAGACAGCTCCCTGAAAGGAGCGTCAGGGCTCTGGTTTCATTGCTCTGGGATCCTCCTCACTCTCTTTTTGCCTCTGCCCTCTGTGTGCCCACCTCCTCTCAGGCCGGGAGCAAAATGGCTACAGCAGGTGCAAGCATCTTATCCAGATGCAACACTTTCAGAGGCAGAAAGGAGGCTATATCTTATGTTTGTATCTCTTCGTACGTGAGAAAAACCATCCATTCACATCTTATTTTGCAGAATTCTCATCCCTGAAACAATCGCCAGCATGAGTGGGACCACACCATCATTGGCAGTCACCAGTGAGGACCCAGCACCTGGATCTAGGCCAGTCTCCCCTAAAGTATATGACAAAGTGTGGGGGGAAGTAACTGGATAAATTTGAGGATTTAGGTTTAGGGATTGGGTACTGGTAAAGCAACCTTTCATAGTGTCTGATATAGACAAGAAACTCCTTCCACTTTGGGGTGAGGGTAAGGAGGAAGCATGTCCTTAAACATGATGCTTTCTCCCAAATATTCCATCTGTATGTCATTTCAGTTCCTCTCACTGTCTGGGCTTTTTAAGCATAAAAGCCAGATTTAGAATTTTTTTTTTTCCTCTCTCTTTCTATTTCTCTTGTCACATCATTTCCATGAGACAATGACCATAGACTGGCCTAACTCCTTGAATTTGGAAAGAAAGACGAAAGTGCAAGGGCCCCGCCTGGGCAGTGTCCAACAGCAGAGAACATGGAGACCCCCCTCAGCTTAGCTCCAGGGGCCCAGAGAGGCCCAGGTTTCTCCCCGAGGGTCCTGCCAGGTCCCTGGGGTAGGCCTCTGAGAGGAAGGTGGTGCCACAGCTGAGGTGGGGAAAAAAAAAGAAAGAAAGAAAGATAAAGTGCATAAAGAAACAACTAGCAAAAATAAATGAATTAGTATTTGGAGCCTATAATCCCTCACATACAGTCAGCCTGAACATTTCCTATCACCACCGCCATTGACGGGAAACTGGTACCGTTCCCTCACTTTCCACCCCCTCAGCAGCTTCATGACACCCGCTCCTCGGGCCGTTTCGCTTGCTGACTCCTTCCTCTTGAAGTTAATAACTAACCCAGTCTCACCTAAAAATAACAAAAGAGTAGAAATACACAATGTGGGGGGCTAGAGCTCTCAAGTCCTCTTAAGGTAGTTAGCCCCTCCCCTCTTCTTTACCCTTGGTCTGGGCCCCGGTCTACCACAACCCTTGTTTGAGACTATCGATTTAAGGTTGCTGAGAATAGTGAGGAAAAGGAAGCATTTTAATGCAATGGTTTTGACAACTATCCTGAATAGTCTCCTGCACCCATAATGGCATATTTTTTCCAAGTAGTATAAATCACAAACTATCAACATTTTATACCTGACTAATTTATGCAGATGGGCTTTGATCTCATACTAATTCTCCTTTAAGCTTATTTTTCAATGGCATCTTCTTCCTTCATGTTTTTCTCAGTCTCCCGAGTGGACAGTTTTGGTGTTTGTAATCCTGGCACTCTGGGAGGCCGAGGCGCGAGGATCGCTTGAGATCAGGAGCTCGAGACCAGCCTGTGCAAGACTGAGACGCCATCTCTACTAAAAAAAAGATAGAAAAAATTAGCCGGGCATGGTGGCGAGTGCCTGTAGTCCCAGCTACTTGGGAGACTGAGACAGGAGGATCACTTGAGCCCAGGAGTCTGAGGTTGCTGTGAGCTAGGCTGATGCCACCGCACTCTAGCCTGGGCAACAGAGCAAGACTCTGTCTCAAAAAAGAAAAAGATTTTTACTGACTTTCCATAATGATGGCCCAACTTCAGCCAGACCTTGATTATGATTTTCCCCATGATGCTTCCTGGCACTTTCTGAAATTGCCTGATAATGACTCTGCGTTGTATTGATAGGAATAATTCTTGTTAAAGCAATATTCTATTAGGGTTTCCGCGTAACCTGTTTGTACCGATTCCTGGCCTAGGATTCTGACTGAGGAGTACAGCCATTCCTGTCAGCTCTATTTTACCAAAACCTGAGCGTTTTCTTTAACAAGAGCAAAAGCGTTTATTGAGAATGACTGGATATAAACCCTAGACATTCACTCTCCATATTTCACTCTATATTCAACATAATTGTTAGAACAATTCCTATCTAAAAGCCTATAAAGGGTATTCAGTAGAATTCTAAAGCACACTTTCAGTTCCTCACTAACTTGCTGGTAAAAACCATTACCTGAAGAAATTGATTCAATTCTGGTCCACAGGTATCTTTTTTTTCTTTAGTTATCCAGTTTCTTCAGTCAGTTAGTCATTTCTTCAATCAAAGACATACCCTAGTCCTCTCTTGTGTGTCCTATACTGTTCTTGTCCCTCTAAGATCTGCTTCTGTGTTCCAAGGTTCTTATCACTATTGCGTTGGGAGAGAGATCTCTCTATCTCTAGTGACAGACTCCAAGTGACTAAGTATTCCTTGTATTTCTGAGAAGAGTTGTGTTGTAGTCTGTTCAGGCTGCTATAATAAACATACCATAGACCGGGTAGCCTATAAACAGCAAACATTTATTTCTTACAGTTCTTCAGGCTGGAAGTCCAAGATCATGGTGCTGGCAGATTCAGTGAGGGCCCAGTTCCACATGGTGGAAGGGGCAAGTTATCTCTTGGGTCTCTTTTATAAGGGCACTAATCCCAACCATGAGGACTACACCCTATGGCCTAATCACCTCCCAAAGTTATCACCTCTCACTACCATTACCTTGGGGGTGACAGTTTCAACATATGAATGTTGGGGTAACACAACCATTCACACCACAGATTTTTTTTCCATTACTTTTTGTGAAACACCTGTTCCTAGTTTTTAATTACAAGAGAAATGCTTTTCTATTTTGACTGGACTGGAGTTCCTGCTAGCTTTCTATGCTAATCCAAGTGCTCTTTGTATTATAGATAGAATTTGTGAGATTTCTCTAGGCTGTGTCCCGATGTTTGTTGTCACCCTACAGTGATAGGGAAAACTATATTCTGTTCCTATTAGTGGGGAAAAAAATAGCTGCATACATGACTATGAATAAATTCCACCTCCTCCCTTCCACTAGAAACTGAGCTGCCAGATAACCTCTGAGACCCACCTTAAACTGTATTTTTTGGTTTCCAGAGATCCAGGCTTTATTGAGAAACCCAGGGTTGTAAACTAGAACTCTGTATTTTGTTTCACCAGCAAAGCGTGTGTGCATGTGTACACTGATACTTTAAAATGAATCAGAATGCTGTGCTATCTATTGTTACATAACAAATTACCCCCAATTTAGTGGTTTGAAACAACACACAGTTTCTGTGTTCAGGAATCCTGGAGCAGTTTAGCTGGATGGTTATGGCTCAAAGTCTCTCTTGAGGTCATAGTCAAGCTCTTGGCCAGAGATGCAGTCATCTCAAGGCCAAACTGGGAGAGGACCCATTTCCAAGCTCACTCGAGCACTTGCTACCAGGCCTTATTTCCTTGCCGCATTGGCCACTCCATAGGTTTCCTGAATGTCCACATGACATGCAGCTGGCTTCCACCAAAGAGAACAGAGAAAGTACACTCTCAAGAGAAGGAGAGAGAGGCCAAGGCGGGAGGATCACTTGAGGTCAGGAGTTCGAGACCAGCCTGAGCAAGAGCGACACCCTGTCTCTACAAAAAAATAGAAAAATTAGCCAGGTGCAGTGGCACATGCCTGTAGTCCCAGCTACTCAGGAGGCTGAAGCAGGAGGACCACCTGAGCCCAGGAATTTGAGGTTGCAGTGAGATACGATGACACCACTCTATTCTAGCCACGGCAACAGAGCAATACTCTGTCTTGAAAAAAAAGAGAGAGAAAGAAGGTGAGACGGAAGCTACAGTCTTTTATAATCTAACCACAGCAGTGATATATCACTTCTTCCATATGCTAGTGGCCACACAGACCAACCCTGGTAAAATGTAGGAGGGGACTGTGCCCTGGGGTAAATACCAGGAGGTGAAGATCACTGGGGACCATGTTAGAGGCTGGCTGCCACAAATGCCTTTAAATCCATATGTCTCTCAAGTCACAGATGTCTATCACTCTGCATTGTCTTCCTAAGAACCCCAACCACCAATTCCGTATCCCTCTCAAACGTTTCCATTACTTGCCTGCCTCTAAAGGCATTTGGGTTTCTGACCTCTGGTCTATTTCATGTCCCGTGTCCTTTGTATTATATCACAAAAAAAAAAAAATCACATCCTGGCCCTCAACTGTGATCACACTACAGCTAGACAATTATATTCTATTCTTAGTGCAGCCTTTTGAAAGTAGTATTAACAAAGTATGGAGCATAGGCCAGGCGCGGTGGCTCACGCCTGTAATCCTAGCACTCTGGGAGGCCGAGGCGGGAGGATCACTCAAGGTCAGGAGTTTGAGACCAGCCTGAACAAGAGCAAGACCCCGTCTCTACTAAAAAACAGAAAGAAATGATCTGGAAAACCAAAAATATACATATATATAGAAGAAATTATCCGGGCATGGTGGCGCATGCCTGTAGTCCCAGCTACTCGGGAGGCTGAGGCAGGAGGATTGCTTGAGCCCAGGAGTTTGAGGTTGCTGTGAGCTAGGCTGATGCCACGGCACTCTAGCCTGGGCAATAGAGCCAGACTCTGTCTCAAAAAAAAAAAAAAAATATTGAGCATAGGATTAGTGCTGCAAAAAATAAAATAAAATGAGGGAGCAGGAAACCAGCTAGTCAGTTGCAAAACCAAAGTGTTCTAACTTCTAACCCAGCACTCTTTCTTGTACAATGTATGGCCCCTCTTCAGCTGCTTCAAGAGGTTGAAGATAATGTTGTTAGTCACTTTCAAGGGCAGAACCAGAACCAAGAGGTGCACAATACAAATTTTTAGTTCAATATAATGATAGCTTGGCAACGAAAGACCCCACAGCACCAGAACAGATTCCATGATTGGAAGCATTCAAACCAAACTTGGATTTCTGGACCAGACAAGGAGATCAAACCAGACAACCTCTAAGAAATTTTCTTCCAAAACTGAGTTTCTAATAACCTGCTTTTCTGGCCCAGTGGAAAGTAACTTGCTTAGCCATTAATTCTCATCCTCACTGGCAAGTCCAGACTGAAAAGTGGAAGAGGAAAAAGGATTGGCTGAGGAATGCCAGGGACCAATTCTCTGCCCTCATGCTGGTTTCATGTCTCTGGCACAGAGAAAAGTGCCACCCATTGCTCCTTACCTCTCACTGTCGGCCACAGCCCTACTGTGTGCCCCACCTTCATTACAAGGTTCGCGTGTGCACTCCACAGTGTGGGTTCCACAGTGGATTCTACATACAGTTCGGATGAGCCCTCAACTGGAGGATTACAATTTAAATCAGAAAGTATTTGAGGGCCGCTGCTCAGGACTAGCATTTTCCAGGGCATTTAGCAGGCGCTGAGTAAATGTGACAACTGCCACCTCCAGGAACTTGCCTTTCGTCTCTAAGCCTTACCACCCCAGCCTCGATTGGCACTGGGGGAACAAAAGGCATTGTCCTCACTCTTCAGACTTCACTCTTGTCAGAAATAACCTGTGGGTGACCTCTGAAATCTGCACAAAATAAGCACAAAGTTCACCATTGCACAAATCGCAGATTTAGCCCATATTTAAGAGAAGCATTTTTCAGCAGCATGGTGATTTTTCATTCGCACATCTCAAATTATTTCCTTCGGAGGCACACTTAGTTGTCTGCTTCACAAAGAGAAACCAATATGACACAATTTTAAAATTACATTTAATCGCTGTCATGGTGTGCTCTACTTGGTAAAGAAGAAAAAAAAAAAAGGTTAGGTAAAGACCAGGATCCTTTCTCTGCAATAGACGGCTGACATAGGAAAAAGACAAGTTACCCACGCTTTGCTTTTGCTACCTGTGGTATGAAACTCCCTTCCATTGTCCCAAATTCCTTTTACAGGTATTTTATTTTCAATGTCTAATTTTTCCCAACTTTTCTTCCCTTGCCATCTTTTTCTTCTGTTGCCATGTACAATGCATAACAACAGTTCCTGGACTCCAAAAATAATATTGCTGGGAGAAAATTAATCTCTGTACCCCCAGTTACCAAAAATCATATGCATATGAAACCCTTAATTCCCGCCGGTGAGAGATTTACATCTTTCATTAATCTAATGCAGTAGCAACAGGTGCGCCACATCATTCTGTTGGAATTAGCGACTAATCATTCTCAAAATTGTTTTGAAACTGTTGTTCCCATATTTTGTGTTTTGGTTGAAAAATATCATGATCCCATATCTCCTTACATGTGTATCAGTTATCTGTTGCTGCATAACTGACCTCCTCCCCCTCAGACTTAGTAGCTTAAAACAGCAACCATTTACTTAGCCCACAAGTCTGTTCTGCAGTTCTTCTGGTCTTGGCTGGACTCACTCATACTCTGTGATCAGCTGCTGTGTTGGCTGGGGCTGGCTGGCCTAAGGGGTCAGTTGGGATGACTCTCCTCTGCTCCATGTGGTCTCTCACCCTTTAGCAGGCTGGACTGGTTCACGTGGTTGCAGTGGATTCCTAAGAGTAGTACAAGCAGTACCTGCACAGCCTCTAGAAGTTCAGGCTCAAACTGTCACAGTATAATATCCACTGCATCCTGTTAGTCAGAGAAAATGACAAGGACAGCCCAAATGCAAGAGGTAGGGAAAGAGATTCCACCTCTTAAAGTGAGGAGCTGCAAGTATTGTGGCCAGTATTGCATCCTACCATCCCAGTCCCCGCCGTTTGTAGCTTATTTGCTTTTAGTATTTTCAACATCCTATTGGTTCTATGAAGATGGTATTAGTGTCTGATTCATTTTTTAATTTCTCCCTATAGTTTTGCTCACTTTCAGAGCCCAAGAAGGAAAAGAAAGGAAAATAGCATCGTTAGCACCTAATATAGTCTATGCGTTGACTAGGCGTTTTCTATGTATTGGTTCATTTAATACCCACATAGCCATTTTACAGATAAGGAAATTGAGACCCAGAAAATGTAAATAACTTGCCCACATACTTCTGTCTAAATGCTGAAGTTGAAGTTTGAAATTACACTTAGGTCTAATTTCAGAGTTTTTTATGTTCTACCATGCTTGCTACTTAGCATGTTTTCTTTTATATAATTCACATTGCTAACGAATGAATGCACAAAACTTGGTATAAATCGGCTATATATTTAATGTTAGTGTAATGATTTATTGTCGTCTTTTTTAGTAAATATGGCAAATCTGTTCAATCCATGCCCCTTTATTATTGTATACACTACAAATATTCTCTCTCTATCCCTTTGTGCATCAATGAAGGTAATGCACCAGTAATTTCCATTACTTTTTGAAAACAACACTTATGTTGCCATTTCAGATCGAGCTACTCCAAATGATCTTGGGGTTGACATGTTGGCATTTTCCGGCAGTATCACTGCTAGCTGAATAAGAGTTGAAAGCTGAGAAAAAATTTACTAGATCTACTTAGAATTCCCCAACAGATTTGATTTAATCATAATGCAGATTAGTGATTCTGCAGTCTGTAGGACCATTATAAAGCATGACTGCTTTGATTGAGATCAGATGTTTCTGAATATGGTTCAAAAAAAAACAGATCTCATCCCTCTGGAAATAGGATTAAATAAGTCCCTCTAAGTCACACTGATTCAGATGTCTCCCTATGATGAAGTACTGTCTGTCTTAGTCTAGAATGGTAAGAGCAATTCATCGCTGTGTTCTAATTTGACCTAGTTCAGTTATATTACTACTGAGTAAGGAGGCTGTCTGAAGATGGTGCTTCAGATGTGTAGCAACAACTATCTCAATGATCTGAATGTGGTTGGCCACTTGGCTTTGCCAGGATTACGCTCAACATTTGGTTCTGATAAAGGCAGTCCTTTTAGACTATGAATTTACCTTGCTTTTGTTACAAATGCCTTTTGTAGTGGAATCACAAAAATCTGTAAAAATTGGTTTTTCTAGTTATGAGTAAAAAAATGTTTTCATAAAGCTGTGAGTTTTATGTTTTTGTTTTTTATTGAGAAAACTCATAGTGCCATGAGTATGGTAAGTTCTCAAAGAATATTTTATGAAAATTGAATTAATCAGACACAGTGCATGATTTTGGAAATCCTGGTTCCTCCACTAGGTTGAGATGAGACAAGTGACTTAATCTCACTGCACTTTAGTTTGTTTCTCTCTCTTTCCTCTCTTTTTCTCTCTCGCTCTCTATAGTAGTAGGATTGATACCTACCTAATAAGGTTGTGTGAGTAATAATGAGACATAATGTATGTAAAATTCTTATACAATGTCCAGCACAGAATAAGTGCTCAATATAGTGAATGTATTTAATTCATTAATGCTGCTTTCTGCATCAGTTTTAATAAGTTGAAGTCCTGGACTTCATGAATTTGTGTGTTTTCATCTTCCCTTCTTCCAGTACTTGATGGCAATTCCTGTCTGTGGTAAATAGAAGGTTAAAAGTTATATGTTCACGCAAAGTTTATTCCTAGTCTTAAGAGTCCCCATGTTGAATAATTCATATAATCACAGAAAGAATGAAGTTATCTTTATTATGCCCCATGATATTACTGTTTATCAGAGATCATTGCCTTCATTGAAGATGACAGAAATATTTCTTTTGGGGGGGGTGGTTCTATGTGAATAACAGCAGTCTTTTTTTTCTCCTTTTTCAGTCCCTAAAACCTTTTCTTTTAATAGCTTATTGGGCTGGCTAGGACCTCTGTTACAAGGTTAAGTTTTAAGTTCATATGTTAAATGGTGGCTACCCTGATGACAGAAATATTTCAGTCACTCTGGGAGAGAGGCATTGGCTTACTACATGACAGCACAGTGTGTGGCACATGGTAGTTGCTTGGAAAATATTTATTTTGAATGAATAATGAACAGATTATGAACAAATAAATTATTCAATATTTAATTAGTCAAGAGTCAATTAATTAAACTTTATTAATAAAAATTGCTTCAGGGTTATAAAAAACCCACACACAAAATGCATCATTGAGGCATAGGATATGCCTATTCTCAGGAGTAGGATTATTAAAAGTGTTATTGCTGAATCACTGAACGCTGAGGTAGTCAATAAGTGGGTATCTGAGTGATTTTAAGAAGATAATGAAACTCCTCTATTGCTTTACAGTTGAGATAATTTTTAAAGATAAAAACATATTCTAGTGTTCCCATTTGAATATAGTATATATAACATATGTAATTAAAAAGAAGAAAGAAAACAAAATTTTTTATGTTTTTTCTTTTTGTCTTATCAACAGTTACTAAGCCATTTTTGTGGTGTGACCATCAATTTTAGCAGTGAGATCATATTAATTGTTTTTGAAAACTCTCTAGTGCTTCATATCACACTCAAAACAGAGAGATTCCTTTTAATTAAGTGTAAAGAACTATTTATGAAATTTTGCCAGTATTTCTGCTAGCCAGTAAGGTTAATTGACCATCCTTAGTAGAGAATCTTAGAGAAATTTATATCATAATTAATATAATTTAAGATGCTGAGTATGCATGAATTATCTACTCAGTGTAAGTGGGGTCTTTGATTGTAAAGAGAAAATGTTCAAGTGCAGTAGTATCTTACATAATAGACCCCCTCGTTAGTGTGAATTATTAATAGTACTTCTAATGTTGCTAATCGGCAAACCTGAGAACAAACACAATAAAAATCAAATTTGCCAGATCGCAAAAGAGTATCGGTTAGTATATTTGGTAAGCACAGTTAGATTACTATTTTGATTGAATCTCCTAGCAACCTGGTTTACTATGGTTGCAGGCACTGTGGACAGTCTGTTTTGCCTACCATAGGAATAATCAATTATGTACCAAAAGTTTGTAATGAAAGTTGAGATAAAAAATATTTCAGGAAGTCACCAAGAATATAGTTTTGCGAGCGATAAGGAGATGGTGTTCTATTTCTGCTGTGACTGTACAAAGGGACAAAACTTAAAAGAGAAAATGACAGGAGTACCTCTCATTTTCTCAGAATTTATTTCAACTAGCTATTGAACCTGCCAGTGCTCTCTTGTGCTTTAGGGCTTGTGTCAAGCAGCAGAAATGCAGAACTTGTGCATTTCTCATCACTTTGTAGAGAAGCATGTGAAAAGGGGTAGATGACAAACCTCGGGACAAAACGGTTTTTTTTATCTTTCATGTCAAAGAGCAGCGGGCGATTTTTTTTTCAAATGTCTGAGATAGAATTAGTGATGAAGTGAGTAAAGAAGACATATTGAAAAGTAAAAATGAGGGATGCACACCAGACAGGAAAGACTGTGTCTAGTGTCCTTTTCAAGCCATGGTAAAATGTCATGAAATCGAATGAATAGGTTATGATCAGCACTTTTTTCATGCAATGAAATAGAATGAGATGAGAAGTTATGGGATGAGATGGGAAGGTCTGGTGTTAGGTGGCATGGGGTAGGACAGAATAGGAAATACATAGAAAGTATTACAAGTAGTAAGAGCCAGTATTATTTTTGGAGCCTTTTAGGTTTCTTTCTAAGAGTTTTTGTTTTACCAAATACATATACCTAGTTTTAAAAGTCAAATAATAAAGATTACTCAAAATGAATCATGGACTTAAATATATAGCATAAAACTTTTAGGAAAAAAACACAAACGAAAATTTTGGGGATCTAGAGCTGAGCAAAAAGTTCTTATAGGCTGGGTGCAGTGGCTCACGCCTGTAATCCTAGCACTCTGGGAGGCCGAGGCGGGCGGATTGTTTGAGCTCAGGAGTTCGAAACCAGCCTGAGCAAGAGCAAGACTCCGTCTCTACTAAAAATAGAAAGAAATTAATCGGACAACTAAAAATATATAGAAAAAATTAGCTGGGCATGGTGGTGCATGCCTTTAGTCCCAGCTATTTGGGAGGCTGAGGCAGGAGGATCACTTGAGCCCAGGAGTTTGAGGTTGCTGTGAGCTAGGATGACACCACGGCACTCTAGCCCGGGCAACACAGTGAGACTCTGTCTCAAAAAAAAAAAAAAGTTCTTATACTCGATACCAAAAGCATTATCCATTAAAAAAAAATTGATACAGTGGATCTCATCCAAATTAAAAACTTTTGCTGTGCAAATGACCCTAACAGGATGAAAAGACAGGCTGCAAATGGAGAGAAAATATGTACAAATGACACATCTGACAAAAGACTAGTATCTAGAATATGGAAAGAACTCTCAAAACTCTACAGGAAAACAAAAGAGTTGAATTAGAAAATAGGCAGAAAACATGAATGGACATTTCACTGAAGAGGATATTCAGATGGAAAATAAGTGCATGAAAATATGTTTGATATCATTAGTCATTGGGGAAAGGCCAAAACTAAAATTACAGGAGATATCACTACATATTTATCAGATAGGCTAAAATTTAAAAAATAATGACAATGCAAAAGATGCAGAGAAGCTGGATCACTCATACGCTGCTGGTGGAATGCAGAATCGTACAGTCTCCCTGGAAAACAGTTTGGTAGTCTCTTACAAAACTAAATATGTGGTTACTATATCACCAAGTAATTTTAGTCTTGGACATTTATTCCAGAGAAATTATGTTCATATAAAACCTATTCATGAATGGCCAGAGCAGCTTTATTCATAATAACCAAAAACTGGAAGCAATCCAGGGTCCTTTAGCAGGTGAAGGTTAAACAAACTGTGGTGCACATGTGCCGTGGAGTACTACTCAGCGATACAGGCGAGCAAACTACTGATACACGCAACAACTTGGATGAATCTTGAGGGAATTACACTGAGTTAAAAAATGTCAATTCCAGCCAGGCACGGTGGCTCACACCTGTAATCCTAGCACTCTGGGAGGCTGAGGCGGGCAGATCGTTCTGAGCTCAGGAGTTCGAGACCTGCCTGAGCAAGAGCGAGACCCCGTCTCTACCAAAAATAGAAAGAAATTAATTGGACAGCTAAAAATATATACAGAAAAAATTAGCCGGGCATGGTGGCGCATGCCTTTAGTCCCAGCTACTTGGGAGGCTGAGGCAGGAGGATCGCTTGAGCCCAGGAGTTTGAGGTTGCTGTGAGCTAGGCTGACGCCACAGCACTCACTCTAGCCCGGGCAAAAGAGTGAGACTCTGTCTCAAAAAAAAAAAAAAAAAGTCAATTCCAAAAGGTCACATACTATATTATCCGTTTATATAACATTCTTGAAATGGCAAAAATTATAGAAAAGTAGATCAGATGAGTGGTGGCCAGGAATCACGACTGGAGGATAGGAGGGAAGGGACGTGGCTCTAAAAGGGCGACATGAGGACTCCTTGTGGTGATGGAAATGACTGCATCAACCTTAATATCCTCGCTGTGATGTAGCACTACAGTTTTGCAAGATGTTACCATTGGGAGGAAACTGGGGATAGGGTACATCTTACAACCACATGAGAATCTACAATTACCTCAAAATTGAAAGTTCAATTTAAAAATAATAAAATAAATTGAAAATCAAATAATATAGGCCCTTTATAACAGAATATGTAGTTTGGTTCCTCAGCTCTACCCCCCACCCCCCAACACCAGCCTCCTTTCCAGAAGCAACCATTTTCTATATTTTTAGCTGGGTTTTTTTTTT
>RJWJ010039807.1:0-14103 GCA_004363605.1 Indri indri | reverse complement strand
GCTTGAGCTCAGGAGTTTGAGGTTGCTGTGAGCTAGGCTGACGCCACAGCACTCTAGCCCGGGCAACAGAGTGAGACTCTGTCTCAAAAAACAAACAACAAAAATACACTGTGAATCAATTTTGTTAGTAATGGTGTACCAGATGTTTGAATTACAAATCTACTGTCTGCATTCTCTATATACTGCACATCCTTACTGGTGGTCTGCGAATGATGTACACTGTGGTGATACTAAGTCCGCAAGAATACAAAGCCTGTTCCAAGTCTGTTCTGGGGTGTGTGTGTGTGTCCTAATTTAGCCAGCCTCAGAAGCAATACTAGAGGCCACGAGGATAAGGACATGGAGGTTCTAATCACGTTTGTCTCCAGAAAACCTCAAAGCACATGTCCTTAACAGTGGTTTGATAACATTTCCAATAAATAATGGCTATCCAGTAAGAGGTGGGCATGCATTTGGTTGGATAGGATATATTGCTAACTGTAATGAAATGAATATAATATCATACCCCATTATAAGTAAGCAAAATTCCAGCTTATGCTAAGACAATTTTTGTAAGAATTATTTTATCAATTAGTATAATTGATATAAAAAGATGGCTAATATTATGAGAAGAAAACTAGGAAGACAGAGAAGTGAAGAAGGGAACAGAAGAGAGGTTAACAAATATTATAATATTATTATGGGCTCCAGGGGTGGAGAACCTGCAGCCTCAGGGCCACCTGTGGCCTTCCAGATCCTTGAGTGTGGCCTTTTGACTAAATCCAAATTTTACAGAACAAATCCTTTTAATAAAGGATTTCACTTGATGCCTATGACAGTCCTATGCAGGAGCTGTAACTGCCCTCACTTTGCCGAAGAGAGAACTGATACTCGGCCAGGTGAAATAATTTGTCCCAAGGTCACATCCCTACCAACAGTGTAGCTTGGTTTCCAACCTAGGCCTGCTACTCCAAAGTCATGGGTCTCTCATTACTCTATGAAAATTACTGTAGAAAGAATCTAACAGAAGAAAAGGATATAATATACTTGGTTTATTTTTGCTGAATGAAAATGTCAGCTACAAGCTGCCACGACAGAGTGAGTTCCTGTGGATTTGACTTACTTCAAGGAAGAATCCCCAACACCAATGCAGCCTCGCAAGCTGAGCTTCCTCAGGAATCCACCACATCGCTTCGAGATATTTTCCACCACTCGACCCTTTAATCAAGAAAGTTGGGAAAAAATATCATTTTTTTCATGCTGCTTATCCAACAGCAAAATACCTGACATTTGGGAACTGAATATATTTTTCCAAGTGTAATAGAAGATATTTTAGAACATTCCTCCAGCACCTCAGTTTTATCCCTAAGGCATAAATGGGGCGGCAAACATTGAAAAATGTTTGCAATTAAAGCATTAGGTTTTCCTTTAAAAAACCAGTGCACTGCCTTTTGAAAGCCTTAGCCCTAGGACCAGGTCCCCCCAACCCAAGGCTCACAGCTAATCCACCAATCATAAGGATCTGTGAGGTCAGCTATGGGAACACTGGCCACTGAGCAGGGATCTAAAACAATGTTGCTTAAAAAGGAAAACCCTACTTTAGCCCAACAATACCACTCTAAAAGTATGAAAAAAGCTCCCCTTCCATCCTCCTCAGTAGTCCCCTATTTAAACACATTTGCTTTGAAAGAGGAATTTTTCCTGAGTACTGGCAAAGATATTAGAGGAGGCAAAAAGAAAAGGAACATTGATTTAAACATTTCCCTTTTGTCAGGAATGATTTTTAACACTTTCTTGTACCTACTACAGATCATTTAATAGTCACAAAAATCTCATGGACACTCCACAATGGAGGTAAGAAAGAGTATTTCTGGAATACAGGAGATCCTTTGGCGTCCCTTAGCATTACTATACCCTGTTGTTAAGGTCAATGGCAATCTACAGCAAACCAATCCAGGCAGGACTATTACTAGCCCAGACACTTCAGGAATGATGGTCTGGGTCACTCCACCAAGTAAAGAACCATGACTAGCTGAGGTGCTTGCTGAAAGCAAAGGGAATACAGAATAGGTAGTACAAGAAGGTAGTTATAAACATCAACTATGACCTCTTTACCTCCACAAGGGAGGAAAAGTTAAAAATGGCCATTTTATTTTGAATACTACTATCCTCACTTTATTTTTTTATTTTTTATTTTTTTTTAGAAATAGGGTCTTGTTCTGTCGCCCAGGCTGGAGTACAGTGGCATGATCATAGCTCACTGCAACCTTGAACTCCTGGGCTCAAGTGATCCTCCCATCTCAGTCTCCCAAACAGCTGGGACTACAGGTGCACATCATTACACCTGGCTAATTTTTAAATTTTTTGTAGAGACAGGATCTCACTATGTTGCTCGGGCTGGTCTTAAACTCCTGGCCTCAAGTGGTTCTCCCACCTCAGCCTCCCAAAGTACTAGGATTATAGGTGTGAGCCACCAAGCCCGGCCTGTCCTCACTTTATAAAACACTGACCTGTGAGCACTATGAATTCGCTAGGATATATCAAATCACAGGGTTGCAAGATGGGGCTAACACATTGTTACCTGGCTAACATTTTAATTAAATTGAAAATCCAGCTGGGCGCAGTGGCTCATGCCTGTAATCCCAACACTTTGGGAGACCGAGGTGGGAAGATTGCTTGAGCCCAGGTGTTGGAGGTTGCAGTGAGCTATGATCACACCACAGCACTCTAGCCTGGGCAACAGAGCAAGACCCTGCCTCAAAAAAAAAAAAAAAAATTAAGTGAAAATCCAAACCTTGATACCGCTAACATTTAATTATGCTTTGAGACTAAGTGAATAATTATTTTTTGAAGCAAAATTCCAGACAACTATAAAATAAATCATTGTCACTAGGGGAAAAAAAGATTATGGCATGGAAATCTAAGATAAGTATTTAAGTACCTAATGAAGAGCAAAAACCCCCCCTCCATATCAATGTCTACAAATGTAGCACCTGATACACTTTTCTTCATTTCAAGTTGGTAACATTTATATAAACTTTCTACTCTTCCTTTCTTTGGAGCAAAAGTTCTTGTACTGGAATAAAAAAAATACATACGCAATTTTCTGCTCCACTATTTCCAACCAAGAAGAAAAAAAAGAGCAAATCCATTCCAAATACAATATTCAAGCCAATGACTCTGTATCTTATCTACTAGGCAATATATTGCAGGTACGCATTTTAGAATGGAGGGCTTTAGGGAAAATTAAGCCCTAATATGGGCTTAAAAGACCTTTGGAGTTATGACTTTTAGATTAACATACTACTTGGTTATTTCTCATTTTTGGCCTAGCACAATATTTAATAACCGTGAAGACACTGATAACAAAATGTCCAACTTTTAAAGGCATGGAATGTGGCAAAACCTCAGGGAAGCCACACATATTCAGAAAGAGTGATGTTGAAGGAAAGGCCCCATGGGCACTGGCCACCTAGATGCTTTATTCTGCCTTTTTGTTTTCTTTGAATCGCACCCGTTGTGCAACCCACACCATTCAAGGTACCTACACTCTCCCTCTTTGTAGGTGAGTGCCCTCGGGTAAGTTTTTCAACCGTTTCTGTGACTCAGTTTCTTCAATATGGTGTTTTTGAGATAATTAAATGTATTAATATATACAAAGTGCTTAGAATAGTGCCTGGCACCCAGTAAATGCTATAAGTGTGTTAGTCCTTATCCTTGGAACCTTCTCTCTTCTATCAGTGTATCCGTAAATCAACATTTCCTTCCCAGAGGACATATCTTTAACACCATCTGTTTATCCATGGAATGCTTCCAAAGGATTCTGTTTAAAGGCTGCTGTGGGAGGCCCCAAGACTTGGTTTATAATTCAACCTAGACTCAAGGTGCTAGCCCAAAAGGGAAACTAACCAGTATGAAACTTGAGTGAAACTCTGGTGCAGGCAATTTCAGATATTCACATGTAATTCTGTACACGACTGGTGAACCACCAATGAGTCTCTCCTTTTAGTGGATATACTCCTAAGTCCTTCTGCGATACGTACATACAGCCATTAGCTGAACGTCAGCAGTCAGCTAAAATTCCTTAATCGAATAATGTACAAGGCAGTGATATTTACTTGAAATACTATTTTTTTAATATCTGAATTTAAAAGTTCTTATCATGCTTTCCAAAAAGTTGCATGATTTGGAAAAATCATCAAAACTGAGGAGACATTAAGAACCACAGAAAAAGAGAAAATATTTTGCCAAATTTTTTCAAAACACTGACTCTTCTGGCCAGTAGAAATGACAATAATTTTTAGACATTAAGGTCTTCCTCAATATCATTAAGCAAAAATAATGAACAAAGATTTAGAGATTATCTGTTTGAAGGGGAATTACATTGGCTGGTATGGAATGCTAGCATGTTTTCGCTATCAAATCTGGAAAGGACATTAAAGAACATTTAATTCAGAGACCTTGGTCTAAGCCAGGAACTGGAGCTTATCTTTTCAGGATAGGCATGAATCTCTAAGGTTCCTGCCCCCTTCCAAGCTCAAAGCACCACAATATGACAGAAATGAATGGTTTCCCAACACCAACTGCGGAAATCCTGTGCTGCACCACACATACTGTAAGTGATCTGCTCCACTGGTTTAACATGGGACCAGCGGCTCTCAAGAGGTAAGTAACCTAGCAAAGGAGGTGAAGGGCCTCCACAACTGACCGTTAGTTTGTCTAGGTAACACCAGGTTAAGTGGCTAGCGTGGACCCATCTTCTTGTTACATATATTCATTTCCTTAGCCATTAAAAAAAGATATAAAACATATACCTTGGTAAAAATACTTGGGGAACACATTACGTAACTGAGTTAAAATGCAATTCCACTACTGTAACTGAGCTGCCTAAACTGGAAATGAATAAGGTTTATTATCTACCCTACTAACATTGGGTAGATAATAAACTTCAGAATCTCAAGACCCTCAAACTAGCGCTCTGGACAATTACTATGTGCAATGCCCTTTATTACCCAGCTGCTCCCTCTCTTTTTGGTTAAAAATTTGGTATTGAATATAAAGTTCCTATAAAATAAACTTTCCTCACTTGGTCAAGTTTACCATATTTAAATGGAGACATTTACATATTTACAGATAAATACACCAGATTCTTGGAATTATGACAGCCTTTAAAGATTATCTATTTTAAAGATAATAAAATGGAAGCACTGAGAGATTACATGGCCTAAGTGCTTGAGCTGGGGTGACATATCAGATCTCCAGCCCCACTCTTGGGCCCACGCTTTATGCCATTTCACCATTCTTCATGCTGAATTAGAATTCTCAGTGGATCTTTCGTATCAATAAATATTTGCCAAGTTTCCTAAGGTTAAAGCACTGAACCAGGTATTAATGATGCAGGTGTAAGGCTTTAAGAAGCCAAGTGGCAAAACTCAGACTACAGACACGAACAAGAGAGAAAAGTAATCGGTTACTGATGCACAGCAAAAGTAAAATACAAGCAGAATTTTGGTATTAACATATGCAAATATCTTCCAGTTTTCTTTTCTCTGTTCCACGTTGGCACTTGACAATTAAATCTAAATGCAACAAAATAAGAAGGCAGGAAAGGGCGAACAGTTATTTATCGCTTAAAGTCTTCTGTCTAAATCAAAGCTAACTTACCTCTACATCTGTTTGAAAGTTAAAAAGATCTATTCTTTGCCAGTTGCTTCCATCCAGGGCTAAGATGTTCCAAGCCTGGGAGGTGGGAGGTAAAGGAAGAGGAACTGAGGTGAGATACACTTACTGAGACCATTAAAGAAAGTCTCGATTCAACCTTTGTACGTATTTCCAAGCTTTTATTCTTGATGTATATCAACAAAAAATGTAGAATTATGATAACATTTGGGTTATATTAAAAGAAAATTAGATTTTAATTTTTAATGGTTTATTTGAACTAAAACTCATCCTCATTCTAACAAAACTTGATATTTAATGATTAAAAATCTGGTGAATACTATACCTTGGAAATCTGTGCACATCGGCACAAAGTTACAATATCCAAGAAGGAAAATATTCTATGAAAAAAAGGAAAAAACACAAAAGAGATTGGTGTTAAAATTTTAGGATAATAATAACTTGGAAGATCTAACGCACCACCTGGATATGTAAGTTTTATCATGATTCCTCAATTTGCAATACACAAGTGTACTATAATTTTACATAACTATTGTGAAATATTTAATGTCTGAACTTTCAGAATGTGTTTTAGACACACTATACAAATTTTCTTATAACAGAACTCATTAAACTTTTATTTTCCTTGTCCTAAGAAACAGATATGGCAAAGTAGATCATAACTAGTTCTATTCGAAGACCAACTCTCTGATTGCCCAGGCGCCCAGCCTGGTAACAGTTAAATCCTTCTAATTCTAATGTCCCCACACACAGCACAAACCCCTTCCTTTGGTGGCAGATGCACCAAACAGGCTCAGATGCCTGAGAGTCAAATAACAAGGCCAAAAAAAGCTTTGTGATGGAGCCCATTTGGTTTGATGCGTTTGTTCATCTGGCAGAAAGATGGCATTCATTAGCGGTAAGGTCTGCAAGTGACCAGTTTTTCCTAAACAAAAGGCCAAGAGAGATGAGAAAGATGGGGAAAAAAGAAAAGCAGAAAGCAGCAAACAAAAACTTGGTTGCCATCAGTAATGCCTCTTAGAGGAAGCAGCAGCCACCAGCATGCAGAGGTCTAGTGAGGCCCCGACATTCTGGCAGGAAAGGAGTTGCTGATGGCTGGATAGCGAGAAAACAGCTGTGTGGCCTCACTGCTGTGGAGCGATAGCTGAAAACAAAGAGCAGCTTTTCTGTGAGAAGAAGGGTACTGGGGCTGAGGTCAGGACAAGAATAGTGTCTCGATTCAGGTAAATATGAGGGTATGTGCCTCTGTGTGTGGAAGCATAAGAGGGGTCAGGTGGCAAACAGCCACTTACAAAGTTCCTCAAAATTCTTCAAAGGTAACAATTAGTGGTGAGTTAAAAGTCCATGGGCCCAGAGAAGAATAGGAGAACCATAAAACACCAGAGCGTTGTATCTTACAATAACGCACCCACACACAGCACCACGGGACTAGACTACACACCTGCCACCCTACAACATAGGCTCCAATCATTTTCTAGTGAAAAGCAAAGGACAGAAACATAATAAGAGCTGCAATGACCTTAAAAGACTTAAAGGATCTTTGTATATAGGAAAATGCTGGTGGCCGAAATATTAATATGTGTATTTAAACATACATATTAAACACATTTCAGGGTATCTATACGTCTATATTTCCTCTATGGAAATACATCTTGCCAAACCCACAGGCCCTCGGGCCCACAATATCCGTGTTCTGTGCCATATGACCATTTCACAATCGATTGTCAACTTCCTTAAAAAAAAAACAAAACAAAAAACCAAGCATCAAAGAGAAACTAGTCTGGTACAGCAGAATGAGTCTCGTGTGGCAGTTGGGTTCCAAAGTCTAAGCTGAAGGTGACAAAGGAGTCAGCTAAGTTTCACTTGAAAATCCCTTAAGAATGTACCACCTCAGAGAACCACATGGTCTATCACCTCTCAGTAATAATACTGGTAATAATAAAAATAGTTGATTATGCACTCTGTGCCAAGCAGGGTTTATGTTAGTCATTTAATTGTCACAACAACACTATGACGTGTGTGCTATTACTAGCTCCATTTTACAGATAAAGACACCGAGCACAGAGAGGTTAAGTAACCTGCCCAGGCCACATTGATGGTAATGGTGGAGCTAGGATTTGAACCCAGGTAGTCTGGCTCAAGAGCCCAAGCCCATGACCACAACATATATCGCCTTGGAAACTTTAACATGGTCATTTTTCCCTCAGAATTGGACTAGATCAGCAGTTCCCAACCTTTTTGGCACTAGGGACCAGTTTCATGGAAGCTTCACTTCCGCCCTTCACTCGTTTATTGCTGTGTGCAACATCCCCCTCCCACCCCCACCTTCCTAAGTTTCATGGAAGACAATTTTTCCACAAACAGGGCGGGGTGAGGGGTGGGGCTGAAACTTTGTATCTGAGGATGCAAGTCCCTTTAAATTATCAGGCCCAGAGAAGTACTGAAACGTGACAGAAGTCACATCTCACTCCCCTTTGAGCTAAGTACTTTTTTTTTTAGAGGTGAGTTCTCAGTATGTTGCCCAGGCTGCACTCGAATTCCTGGGCTCCAGCAATCCTCTTGCCCCAAGTATCTGGGATTGCAGGCACGTGCCACCACTCCCAGCTAGTAAATCACTTCTCGAAGCTACTTGCTATGTGGGCTCCAGACAGACTGATGCCATAGCCATAAATTAACCTAACAGTGCCATACACTGGACACCATACTCATATCCTACAGTTCAACAACGTACAGCCAATCACTTATCAGTGTTATATCTGTAAGCCAATGAGAATTCCTGAAAAACAACCTTTGTAATCAATTGTCCCTCTCCTGATTTGTCCTTTTTTTCCTTTAAAAACTTGGTCCTCTCCTTTATTCTTGGGAGCACTTCCCAGAGTTTCCTGAGCTGCAGTCCTCAACCTTGGCCCAAATAAACTCTCTATATTAATCTTGCCTCAGTTTCCTCATTTAGGTTGACAATGCTATTTCTTCAACTGTTAACATTAGATGAAGTAGTTTTCATTTAGTGAGCATGCTGTTAAGGAAAAACTAGAATCATACTAAGTGAAGCAAGATGCTCACACACTGAGACACATGCAGGAACCAATAGGTGGAACAGAAATTCACATCTCATGCTTACCACCCAATTTATGGTTACTGAAGGAAAAAGTAGATTGCCTAAAGTATTTACATTATTTCCCCTCTTCCCCTGCCTTTTAAACTGAATGTAGTTGAATTTGCACAGATAGGTATGATGACACTCCAAACTGTCAAACTGAAGCCTAAGCCAATTCCTGACTCATACTCCAATGAATAAAATTAAATCCCTGAATGACACAGCTTGGTAATCTGGTAACAGAAACAGAGAGAGCTAAAGGAGTGGCAAACTGAGTTCTGACCCCTCCGAAACATTTTTTCCTGGAAATTGCTTCCTATCTCAAATGTGATAACCTCACCTTCATGAGGCGAGCATTGCAATGACACCCTGGTTTTAAAGATATACAGGGGTTGGACGTACTTCTGGAGTTTGTATTCTGTTCCATTAGTCTACCATTGTGCCTGTAAGACCCTGCTTTAATTATGAAGCTTTATAGTAAGTCTCAATGTCTAATAACGTAAATCTTTGTTTATAGCTTTGTTCTTCATCAAGATTACCTTGGTATTCTTGAACACTTTACTTTCCACTTAAGTTTTACATCAGTCTCAAATTTACAAGAAAACTTTCTGAACTTTTTACTGAGATTGCATTGAATTTATAGAAAGTTTGGGAAGAACTGAGATTTTTATGATGTTAAGTGTTCCAATCTGGAAACATGATATGTTCTGCTATTTATTTAGGAATTCTTTAAGTTCTCATAGTAATTTCTGTAGTTTTCCATAGACACCTTGCTCATCTCATATTTTTTTCCTGGTTATTTGATGTTGTTACTATTAAAATGGAGTCTTTTAAATTGTTGCTAGTATAGAGATATAATTTTCATATATTGACCTTGTATCTAGTAACATTTAAAATCCATTTATTCATTCTAATAATTTTCTACATACAAAATCAGTTCACCTGTGAATGACAATTTTCTTCCTTCCCAATGATTATGCTTTCTATTTCTTTTTCATGCCTTATTGCAGTGGTTATAATCCCCTCTAGTACAATTATGAACAGAACTGGCAATGAAAGACATTTTTGTTTCATTCCCATCTCAGAGAAAAAGCTATCACTCCTCAACCACTGATTATATTTACTATTGGGGTTTTTTGGCCTTTTAAACTATTTTGTAATTACTTTGTTACATCCTGTAAAATATTTCGGTTTTGTACATGCATTATCTCAACACCTCCTTAATATTTGTTTATCTCCCCTTTTAAATTTTCATTTAGAACAAGAGCAAGTAGCACAGAGAGTTACCATATACATACAGCCCCCCAACACACACACACACACTTCCCTCTACTGTTAACATCTTTCATTGGTGTGGTATATTTGCTACAATTAATGAACCAATATTGATTATTATTTACTAAAGTCTATAGTTTACATCAAAATTCACTCTCCATACAGTTTATACTATGGGTTTTGCCAAATGCAAGGTGTCATGTAGCCACCATTACGGTATTACATAGAATAGTTTATTGCTCTAAAAATCACCTGTGCTTCACCTATTCATCCTTTCCCTCATCTTCATGATCCTCTGGCAACCATTGATCTTTTTAACGTCTTTACAGTTTTATCTTTTCCAGAATGTCATATGGATGGAATCATACACTCCGTTACTGCTCAGACTGACTTCTTTTACTTAGCAATATGCATTTTAAGCTTCCTCCAAGTCTTTTCATGGCATGATAGCTTATTGCTTTTTATTGTTGAATAATATTCCATTGCATGAATGTACCAGTTTATTCACCTATTGCAGAACATCTTGGTTGCTTCCAGTTTGATTATGAATAATTCTGCTATAAATATTTGTGTATAGGTTTTTGTGTAGATATAATTTTCTACTCATTTGGGTAAATACCTAGGAGTGTGATTGCTAGATTAAATGATAAATTTATGTTTAGCTTTGTAAGAAACTGCCAAACTGTCTTCCAAGGTGGCTGCACCATTTTGAAAACTCATGAACAATGAATGAAAGTTCCTGTTGCTCTGCATCTTGCCACCATTTTGTATTGTTAGGTGTTCAAATTTTAGCCATTCTAATAGGTATATAGTGGTATCTCATTGTTAATTTTCAATTCCCCAGTGACATATAATTAAGCATCTTTTCATATGCTTATTTACCATCTGTGTATCTTCTTTTGTGAAGCATCTGTTCAGATCTTTTGCCCATCTGAAAATTGAAAACTCAAGAAAATGACCCAAAGTTCTTTACAGATGTTGGACATCAGTCCTTTATTAGATATGTTTGGCAAATATTCTCTCCCAGTCTGCGGCTTTCAATTTCTTGGCAGTGTCTTTCTCAGAGGAGTTTTTAATTTTAATACAGTCTAATGCATCAAATTTTCTTTCATGGATAGTGTTTTTGGTTTTGTATCTAAAAGCTCATTGCCAAATCCAAAGTCACCTAGATTTTCTCCTATGCTTTCTTCCAGAAGTTTTGTGTTTTATATTTAGGGATGTGATTCATTTTGAGTTGATTTTTGTGAAAGGTATAAGGTCTATGTCTATCTTCATTTTTGAATATAGATGTCCAATTGTTCCAACATCATTTGTTGAAAAATATATACTTTCTTCATTGAATTGCTTTTGCTCCTTTGTCAAAGATCAGTTGATTATATTTGTGTGGCTCTACTTCTATGCACTCTATTCTGTTCCACTGATCCATTGATCTACTCTTTCACCAACACTATGTCTTGATTACTGCAGCTTTAAACTAAGTCTTAAAGCCCAGTAGTGTCAATCCTCTGATTTCATTCTTCTTCAGTATTGTGTTGGTTTTTCTGGCTCCTTTGCTTTTCCATATTAACTTTAGAATCAGTTGCCAATATCCACAAAATAACTTAGCAGTGTTTTGGTTGGGATTGTGGTTAATCTATATATCAACTTGAGAAAAATTAACATCTTAACAATATCGAGTCTTCCTATCCATGAATATATAATACCTCTCCATTTACTAAGATCTTCATTGATTTCTTTCACTGGAGTTTGTAGTTTTCCTCACACAGATCTTATAAAATTTTAAGAGTAATACTTAGGTGTTTCCTTTTTTGATGCTAATGTAAATGGTATTATTTTAAATTTCAAATTCCAGTAGTTCATTGCTGGTATATTAATCTTATATTCTGTAACCTTGCTCCAATTGATTATTAGTTGCAGGAGGGTTTTTTTGGTTTTTGTCTTTGTCAGTTCCTTGGGGTTTTCTACATGGACAATCATGTCAACCTGCAAACAAAGCCAGTTATACGTTTTCTTTCCTTTTCTTATTGCATTAATAAGGACTTCCAGTACTATGACGAATAAAAGTGGTGAAAGGAGACATCATCCTTTTCTCATTCCCAATCTCAAGAAGAAAGCATCTAGTTTCTCATCAATTATAATGAGATACTCGCTGTAGGTTTTGTGAATATGTTCTTTATCAAGTTAAGGAAGTTCCCCTCTATTCCTAGTCTGATAAACATTTTTAGCATGCATGAGTGTCAACATTAGTTGAATGTTTTACTTCTTTCCCTTATAATTGTCTGTGAAATTTATCCATGTTGTTTCATGATGCAACGGTTTGTACTTTTTTATTGCTCTGTAGTGTTCCATCACTACAATTTATTTTTCAATTCTGTGGTTAAATGACATTTATGTTCCTAATTTTTGCCTACTATCTAATGAAACTGCTGTGAATATTCTTGTGCACATCTTTTGGTAGACATACATACTTATTTCACTTGAATATATACCTGGAAGGAAATTGCTAAACTAAATGGTTAGAATGTTCACCTTTACTAGTTATTGCCAAAAGGTTTTCCAAATTAGTCGTACCAATTTATCCTCCCATGAACAATTTATGAGAGTTCTAATTATTCCACACCTTTACTAATACTTGGTATTACTGGTCTTTTTAACATTAGCATTCTGGTGAGAGTATGATGATATCTTCATATTAAAAATGTGTTTCCTTGATAGGAGCAATGATACTGAGCAACTATTCATATGATCACTGGCCATTTGGGAGTGCTTCTTGGTGAAGCACCCGTATTTAAAATTTGGTTTTTCTTACAGATTTGTAGTTTTTTGTAGGTTTTGGATATAAGCACTTTGTTGGACTAGGATATCTTTTCTAAGGTTGCGTTTTAATGAACCGTTTCTCAATTGTGGTAAAGTCCAAACTATCAGTTTTTTAAATGGTTGTGAATATGAGATGTCATCTTAAAGAACTGTTTGCTTACTCTAAGGTTATAAAGATAATCTTATATACTTTCTTCTAGAACCTTTATTGTTTTACCTTTCAAATTTAAACCTATGAAGTATTTCAAATTACTCTTTGCTTATGTTCTGAGGTAGGTATAAAGGTTCTTTTTACTTTCCTATATGGTTATTCAATTGACCCAGCACACTTTACTGAAAGGTTATCCTTTCTCCATGGAATTCTAAGAGTACTTTTGTAAATCAAGTAACCCGGTATATGCGGCTCTGTTTCTGAACTCTTTTGTGCCAACGAACTATGCATCTTTCCCTGTACTAATACCACTTTGTCTTGATTACTATAGTTTTATAGCATGTCCTGACATACGGTCACAGAAATCCTCCAACTCTGCTCTTGTTCTTTGTGATTGTTTTGGCTATTCTAAGTCATTTACATTTCCCTATAAAATTTAGTTTACTAATTTCCAAACAAATAAGCCTGATGTGGTTATGATTAAAATTGTTTTGAATGTAAAACTCCAGCTTCCAACCCATAAACATGATGTGCCTCCTGATTTATTTAGGTTATTTAAATTTCTCTTCAGCAACATTTTGTAGGTCTTGGTATAGATGTCTTACACATCTTCTGTTAGATTTAGTCTTAGGTAATTTTATGCTAGTGTGATTGGCATTTTTTAAAAAACTCATTATCCATTTGTTGCTTATATAAATACAACTGGTTTTTATATGCCGCCCCTATGTCCAGAAACCTTGACAATACATTCATTTAGTTCTAATAATCTGTAGATTCTTTCTGACTTTTTATGTGCACAGCACATCATCTGCAAATAATGAGGGGTTTTTTTCCTGCTCAATTCTTTTTTTTTTTTTCTTTTTTTTTTGAGACAGAGTCTCACTCTCTTGCCTGGGGTGAGTGCCATGGCGTCAGCCTAGCTCACAGCAACCTCAAACTCCTGGGCTCAAGCGATCCTACTGTCTCAGCCTCCCGAGTAGCTGGGACTACAGGCATGTGCCACCATGCCCGGCTAATTTTTTCTATATATATTTTTAGCTGTCCAATTAATTTCTTTCTATTTTTGGTAGAGACGGGGTCTCACTCTTGCTCAGGCTGGTCTCGA
>RJWJ010039806.1:0-14285 GCA_004363605.1 Indri indri | reverse complement strand
TGTGAAGATTAGCAATTCTCCCTTTTTAGTGTTTTATTCTCTTAAATTCAAGCAAAATTAAACAGAATGATTTTAATTTATGATACAATATTCAAATTTTTTCAGTTTATCCATCCAATTACCCTTCTATTTATATACATAGAAATGTGATTTTCATATAATGTGAAAACTGGGGTAATAGGAATTTGGGTGATTTGTTGCTTTCTTCTTTCTTGTTTCCTATAAATGGTTAAATTTTTAATGAATATGTGTTGTTTTTATTTGTCTTCAAATTGTTCTTATAAAGAACAAAGTAAATATGTCAAAATGTTAATGCTTACATGTGAGTAGTAGCATTAGGAAGGATTTTTTTCCTCCCTCTTTACTCTTTTCTGTACTTTCCAAATTTTCCTATAATAAACATCTATTATTTTATAAACAGAATAAAGTAAAAAGAATAATAAAAGAATTAAAGGGACATTTTAGTACTTCTTTAAATGATCACTTGTTTCTTACCTGGGCTCCTTCTGCTGCTCCTGAATGATCTTTCTTCCTGGCCAGACATCACCCATCTGTGTCTGATAAAGGAGGGACTGTCCCACTGTCTCTCTTTTATTCACTTCAAGACAGACAAAAGCATGACAGGGTGGTGATTATGAGAGGGAAAAAGGGAAACAATCCTCATAGCATCTTCCCTTGAAACACACCACATTTGCAGAAGGGGAGGCAATACAATCTCTTATATTCCTCACAAACTAGCTGAGCCCACGGAGTTAAGACACCACCGGTCAGAATACGCTAGGATTCCACACCAGAAGATCTATCACCGAGGTTAAGGTCAGCAGGGAACCATCTCTAGACAGGTCCAGTACCTGCAGGTTTGCGGCGCAGGGACATCCTGATTATCTCACTGCCTGTGCGGTAAGCAAAGCGATTGACTTTCTGGTCATAAAACCAGTCCCCAGTTGCTTTCTTCAGCTCTCTGGGAAGGAAAAAAAAGAAAATGACATATGGATAAAGAATGGATCTTGCCCTACAACCAACAAAAGCTAAGGCAAGAAATTCTCACAACAGCTGGGGCCTCATCTCCCCTCTCTACCCAGCCATAGGTGACACTCACATTTCCTTGGCGCACACCTTGCACCTCCAGATACCATTGCTTTCCTGAACGCGGCAGTCCCGACACACCAGGTGATTGCAACCCCGACAAGTGTTCGTCTTGGGAGTCAAACGGCCCAGGCTCTCCTGGCACCGGGCACAGGTCCGATCACTATAGTGTTGGCTGCCCCTCTTGGCCCCTTTCCTTTTTATCTCCAGTAACTCATTCTTCAGTCGCCTGCCAAGACCCAAAAGAGAAGCACAAGTGGATTCAGGATCTCCATGGGTTGGACAGAGAGGGGCTGAGGGGTAAAGACAGTAAGACTATTTGGTTCTGCGAAACCAACAAACACAGAGCCCGGCTTGGCCCAACAAAGAGCGGTAAACGTCATATATACAAGTTTCTCTGAAAGTTGGTTGGAAGACATAAGAAAAAGCCCAGATATCACTGGTCAAAGGCTTGGGATCCCATGATTTTTCTGGGACTCTTACCTAATCCTTTTTTCATCTGCTTTCCGGAGCTCCTCATCTCGCTGTAGAACATTGAGGATCAAATCCCTTTCTACTTCAGACAGAAAAGAGAGGTCCAGTATCTCTGACATGACTTCTTCTACTTCTTCTACTCTTCTTTCTTCGAAGTAACCAGACAAGGAGAGCTACCAGAGTTGCCTGAAATGAGAGAGCTAATTTCACACATGTGATTTACTCCAGAATAGGCCCACAGCCCTAGAGCCTTTCAGTAGGCTACTTCTCTCCTTGAGCCAGGCTAAGGAGACAAAGTAGAAGTATCTGACCTATTTACCGTTCCTACTCCCACCTGAATCACGTGGTAAAAATGAAGAGGCTTTGATTTTTCAAGAAGAAAAAGTTATTCATGAGTCTGGGAAAGGGTTGGGTCTTTTAGCATAAGCATCTTAGTCTGGAAAGAGCATAGCACAGCTGAGTCAATCTCCCACTCCACCAAGTGAGCCCTCAATCATCCAATTTTTAATATTTTAATATTCTCAAATCCCAAGTCTATTAACCCAAATAATCAGGCAACTGGTCTCTGTAGTGGAGGGGAAAAGCACATGAGGACTCCTGCCAGTTTCAGCCCATTTCTCCATTCCCAACCAGCTTCCACGTTCCAGGGATTCAGTCTGCTTTCTGTTATACTTCAAAACTTCCACCTACTCTACCTCCCAAAGTTCTTATTGCACTAGCACTACCTCTAGAATATCTTCCCTCATTTCATGAACATTTGTTAAGCACTACTCTGACAGGCATTGTGCTAAGTGTTGGGGGATACAGAGATGAGTAAGACACAGTTCCTGCCCTTAAGAATAGCAGGGAAAACAGACAAACAAATACAGTACAATGTACTAAGTGCTATCAGAGGGATTATAAATTATGTACTATGGGAACTTGGAGAAGGAAGTAACTAATTCTATCTTGCATAGAGAAGGAAGGGAGAGAGAAAGAGCGAGAGCGAGCTGTATATATATGAGGTTTTACAGAAGAGGTGAATTTTGCCTTATTAAACACAGTACGTATTTGTTGATAGGGAGAGAATGGTAGGAAAGATAGATTGGGGCCAGATTATATAACTCTTAAATACTTTTAAAAATTAAGAATTTTAAAACTCATTGTATAGACAATAAAAATCGATCAAACATCTTTGGTATTGCTTTCTGATGCTGGGAAATCGCATGATCAAATTCATTTTACAAAAATCACTCTAGCTACAGTATGAAAGATTGATTCAGAGGACAAATTGAAGGGCAATTTGGTAGTACATATTTTAAAATAGGCATACTCCTTAACCAAGTAATAACACTTCTAAGAAACTACCTCATAGAAATATTCACACAAATGCTCACACAAGGGTATATGCACAAGAATGTTACTGCAACATTATTTGTAAGAACAAAAAGGAGTTCTTTAACAGAGGCATCATTAAGCTGAGCACTATGGCTCGCACCTGTAATCCTAGCACTTTGGGAAGCTGAGGCAGGAGGATTGCTTGAGGCCAGGAGTTCAAGACCAGCCTGAGCAACATGAGAGACCCTGTCTCTACAAAAGATAGAAAAATTAGCTGGACATGGTGTCACCGCCTATAGTCCCAGCTGCTCAGGAGGCTGAGGCAGGAGGATCACTTAAGCCCAGGAGTTTGAGGTTGCAGTGAGCTACGATGACACCACCATAGTCTAGCTGGGGTGACAAAGCGAGACTCTGTCTCAAAACAAAAAATAAGAGGAATCATTAAACAAAATAATGTATCCATATAGTAGAATACTCTGCAGCTATAAAAAAAATGGTAGATCCGTACATACTGACATGAAAATATGTCCATGAGTGAGAAAAAGTAGCTGTGGGATAATAATGATCTCTTTCATAAAGTATTTATCTAAACATTTGTATATGCACAGAGAAAAGTCTAGAACAAAAACCATTATCATTGGTTTCTCTTGGGGAGTAGAACTGGGAAGGGGCATCTTTCACTTTTTACTTTATATAGTTCTGATGTGTTTTTACACATATCTTCCTTTTACATCTCAAAAAAGAAAACAGTACAAAGGAGGCAGAGCAATTATTACAATAGTCCACGCAAAAGACAACCTAGATTTACTAACTGTGCCTCTAGACAATTGGACAAATCATTTTATTTCTGTTACCCTCTGGTTTCTTATCTACAAAATGACCTACCTCAAAGATTGTTCAGAAAATTAAGTAATGTGTGTTCAAGGGCCAATCACAACATTTGGAACACATATTTGGAGTACAAATACTTGCTGAATCTGCTAAAATGATAAAGGCCTGCACCAGGCAGAAAGAGTAAACAGAGAATAAGTTTGAAAAGTAGGATGGACAGAATGAAATGGCTGGGTAGAGAGATAAAGGAGGTAAAGTCAAAGATGTCTAGCTCATATGTCTAGGTTAAACAACTGACTGGCTAGTGATAGCCTTCATAGCAATAAGAGATATAAGAAAAGAAAACAGATTTGGAAGGAAAGCAAAAAGTTTCATTTTAATCATATTAAGTTTGTGTTGCATACTGGATATCCAGGTTAATTGGGCCCAGGAAGTAGTTGAAGACACAGGGCTGGACCTTAGGAAGAAAAACTGTATCTGAAAACACAGATTTGGTAGTCATGGAGTTGAAGAGCCCAGGGTAGATAGAGGGTGTACAAGGAAATAAGGATCACACTTACCTTCTCTGCTTTCCCCTGAAACTAGACAATAAGCCCCTTTATTTATTTATTTACTAATTACCTATAAGATAGTAGAAAGCATAAACAACACAGCAATACAGCTTTCGAAAACCTCAGTATTTTCTCAACTTGTCTATTTCCTGGGCCTTATTGAACTATAATATGCTAAGCTTCTTTCACAGGCTCTTCTTAGATAATCTTGAGGAAGTCTTCTTAGTTCTTATCCCCAAGGGCAATATATACTCTCTATAAAAACAAGGACGTTTTCAATATTCTCCTATGTGCCTGGCCCAGCATCTAACACAGTATCTGGTACATAGTGTTGTATATGCTGCCAATATTGTTGATCATCATCACTGTCATGGTTACCCCAACAGTTCCATTTATTGAGAATTTGCTATATGCCAAACAAGTGGTTTACATATATTAACTAATTTGATCCTCACAACATCAAGAGTGAGTGACTATTATTACACCCATTGAATAGATGAGGATTTAGGAGAGGTTAGGCTAACTTGCCCAAGAATAAATAGCAAGTAGGTGAAGTTGCTGGGATTTAAGCCCAAGCTGATTCTAGAACTAGTGCTCTACTGGCTCTGTCCAGGCAGGTTCATGACCCAAGCAATTATAAAATATTGAACACAGCAATCGAAAGCATTGTGGAAATGAATTCCCACATGTGTGATTATGGCTGAAACACTGGGCAAAAAATCAGTGGCTCCTGGAGAAAAAAGGTATTACCGGTTGCCTGTCAGCTAAAAACCAAGGACAGAACAGGCACACTGAAAATGAGAATGATGCCACATTTATTAGCAAACTGGTGCTTGTGGAGAGGTAACAGAGTATTGAGATGAAAAAGGAACATTAGCATAATGATGAGACCAAGTAATATCAAAAGCCTGGGAGTAAGAAAAGCCTTGAGAAAATAAAGATAGCAAAATGGAATTGCTAACACTGTACATCTTCCCTTTATTTTTCATTCATGGACCTGACCAACCATAACTTCCCCCTTCTGAAATCTTTTTTTTTTTTTTTTTTTTTGAGACAGAGTCTCATTCTTTTGGCCGGGCTAGAGTGCCGTGGCGTCAGCCTAGCTCACAGCGACCTCAAACTCCTGGGCTCAAGCAATCCTACTGCCTCAGCCTCCCGAGTAGCTGGGACTACAGGCATGCACCACCATGCCCGGCTAATTTTTTCTATATATTTTTAGTTGTCCAGATAATTTCTTTCTATTTTCAGTAGAGACGGGGTCTCGCTCTTGCTCAGGCTGGTCTCGAACTCCTGAGCTCAAACAATCCGCCCGCCTCGGCCTCCCAGAGTGCTAGGATTACAGGCGTGAGCCACCACGCCCGGCCGTTCTGCAATCTTAAATCCAAGAATCCCCACTTTCCAACTATAGATCACTCCTACTATACCTGTTCTTCAACCCATCAAGACCACAGTCTCTTGAGCCCTCTATTTTCTCTTGGTCCACTTGTGTGCTGGTAATCTATCTTCCTTCCCTATCCACCCTGGATTCCGGATGGCTCAACATCTGAACCACTCTCACCAGTACCTTCCATATCCATGTACCTTCATCCCTCTGCTACAATTGCCCATGAAAATCCCAAACCTGTACTAATGCTATAGCCTGCTTTGTCCGCTGCCATACCCAGATACTACATTATTTCTGGTCTAAAACCTCAGCTGGACCTTCATTGTCAGCCACAAATCCTCTTACTTGCATTCTTTCAGTTCCCTTACCTAGTCCCTTCAGGTTCCATTTTAAGCCTTCACTCATCTCACACTCCCACTTCCCTTCCCTCCAGTCCCATCAGACATCCTTGCCTCATACTTGTAAAAAAAAATATTTTTTTAAGTCCATCAGACATGGACTCTATCAGCTCCCAGCTTCCTTTCCCCTATCACTTGCCAATCTGACTCCTTTCAGAAAAGCCATATCCCACCTCCAGCCCCACCTTCCACCATGGGTTGCTGCTGTCTCCAACACTAACCCTATTTCCAGACAGCTTGCTTGAGATGGAATCTTGCAGAATCAGTAGTGGGAATAAGAAAATAGATTAAGAACAAAAGTTAAAAGGCGAAGAGAACAAAAAGCATAGAAAAAACTGAGACAATAGAAAACAAAAGTTAAGATGGTAAAAAAACAAGTTCAAATATATCAATGAATACAAAATTCACTTATGATCAAACTCACCCTTTAAAATATAGAGAGTAACAGACTAGAATAAAGAAAAATATCTAGCTATGTGCCATTTGTAAGGGACACATCTAAAACATAAGTTAAGGAAAGACTGAAAATGTAAAAGATGTAAAAAGATATACCAGGTAAATGCCAACCAAAAGAAAGTTGAGGTAGCTACATTAACATCTAAAAGTAAAACTTCAAGATAACAAACACATTATAAAGGATATAAAAGATTATTTCATAGAGATAATAAACCTGTATGCACTAATAAAACATCTCCAAATATATAAAGGAACAAGAGAGAGAAATTGAAAAATCAACTATCAAAATGGGAGATTAATATACATCTTTAAATTATTGTTCCAATTATTAACAGCACAAGCAGATAAAAATTAGTAAATATATAGACAAGTTGAACAACAAAGTGAGCTTGATTTAATGCACATATGAACAATTCTATATCCAATTGGAGAATCACATTCTTCTCAAGCATATATGGAATATTTACCCCCCAAACTGACCATGTACTAGGCTTTAATGCAAGTCTCAGTAAATTTTTTAAAAATCATTCTTATACAGATCACAGTCTCTGACTTCAAGAACGTTAAACAAGAAGAGAGCTTAAAATAAGATAATTTTTAATCCCAATGCTTTTTGAAACGTTATTTAAAGATACTTCTAAATAACCCATAGGTCGAAGAAGAAATTACAATGGGACTAAAACTATCCTTAACACCTTAGAGAAAAAAAACTTGCCTCCTGCCTCACTACCACCACTACCCCCATGCCATGGCATAGAATGTTTGCTAGAAATTCAAAAAGGAAAATACGGAATAAAAATAAAGCTTTCTTATGAAATGAATTAAGCGATATATTTTTATGGTAAATGGTACATTGCATTTTCAAAATCAGGACTCTGGAAAATAATTGAGGCACAAACACAGTTACAATAAGAAAACCAGACAGATGTGAAGTTAGAAAAGCTGTGACCATTTAGATACTTTCAATTTATGGATACTAGGGTTTAATAGAGAAACCAAAGCCCAACTTGTTAAGACCTTTAATTTACATTCAGTTGCAGGTGGACAGACAAAAGGGCAAGGATTATCTACTGAGAAGACAACAGCTCAGATAACATGAGTGTCAGAACCTGAGCTCTGGTGGACAATTTGTTCCGTGTTAGTCCTGGGGTGTCAAGACTCAGATGAAGTGTCTTAATACAGCATCCCTGTGGGACCTATGCCCACAAAAAGATATTTTTTAAAAGGTGGTTTAGTTAGAAATTATATGTATATTTATTACCAAAATATTAGGATAATACTTTAATGCAAATACTTACAAAAGCAAGGGAGAATCTGAAAAAAACCTACCATCAAAATAGAACAATAACATACCTCTCTCAATTATAGATAGTACAGCAGATGAAAAATTAGCAAATATATAGACAAGTTGAACACAATAAGCTTGATTTAATGAACATATGTATTAGAATTCCATATCCAATTGGATATATCCAATCTATATCTTAATCTTATATTTTAAGAAATAATAATGAATGAACATTAACACTAAAATTAACACAGCTGGTTTTCAAGTGGAAGAGGAAAGAACTATCTCAAATTATTCCAAATTCTGAACACAAGTTTTAAAAATGAAGAACTAGGCCAAACTGACAGGAAACCTAGAATAATGAAATCAGTGGTATAAGACAGACTTGGGTTCAAACCCTGGTGTGCTACTTATTAGCTATATGACCTTGGGCAAAGGCCTAGAATATAGAAAAGATTACCAAAAGTATATAATTCCTTGTAAGAACAGTACTCAGATTAAAAATGATTGTTGCTGTTCCCAAAATGAAAACTGATGTGAATCAGGAAAGCACCAAGTAATATCCCTGCACTGGGCAGCAAATACAACAGATTTTGCTGTGTTACATTTGTTGAGCACACTAGTACCCCTCTTTCTCCCAAACATGCAGGCCACATATAAATGTGAAGATGGTAATATACTGTACTTGTGCTCGAACTGGAAACTTTTACCAGATGTGACCTCCTTGAGGGTAGGTACTGTATCTGGACCTCATATTCCCCAGGAGCTTGGCACGGTATGTGACACAAAGTATGAGTTGAATAAGTATCTAGCAAATGTCTTTACTCGGAAATCTATTATTTACAAAAGTGATCCATGTAACTGAAAACATTTGGAGCCCCATAATATTCTGAAATTTAAAAATCTATTTATGTATGTTTAAACTTAAAATCCACAGAAACTGAAGAGCAGTAATAGAGCTGAGAAAAAAATGTTTCTATGTTTCTGGGGTTTGTTTGTTTGTTTGTTTTTGAGGCAGTATGTGAGTTGTGGTCAAAAGCTTGGAGTCTAGAGCCAGAATGCCTGAATTTGAATTCCAACTTCACCATTTACTAACTGTGTGACCTGGGGTAAGTTAGTAAACCTCTCGGCACTTCAATTTCCTCATTTGTAAAATGAAGATAATAACTGTACCTACCCTTTTGGGATCGTTTTATATTTATTTTCTTCCTTGATGATCTGTCCAGTTCTGTCAGTGGAGTGTTGAAGTCCCTGGCCATTAAGATGCTACCATTTATTTCTTTGCTTAGATTTAGCAGAATTTGCTTTATGAAACTTGGATCTCCTGTGTTAGGTGCATATATATTTAGGATTGTTGTGTCTTCCTGTTGCATTGCTCCCTTCACCATTATAACATGACTGTCTTTGTCTTTTTTTAATATTGTTGATTTAAAGTCGATTTTATCTGATATGAGAATGATTACACCTGCTCGCTTTTGGTTTCCACTTGTGTGGAAAATTTTTTTCCAACACTTTACCTTGAGTCTGTATGAGTCCCTGTGGTTTAGATGTGTTTCTTGGAGACAGCAAATAATTGCATTGTGTTTGTTCATCCATTCAGCCAGTCTATGTCTTTTAAGTGGGGCATTAAGACCATTCAGTAGTTTGGGGGTAGAATGTTCTGTACATTCAGGTTGAGACTTAGTATTAATAGTGGGAGGTTGTTCTATTCATCATGTTGGATACCTTATTGTTTTGTTCTCCCTCTTGTGCTATTGGCTTTTTTATTATTTTTTTAATTTCAGCATATTATGGGAATACAAATGTTTAGGTTACGTATATTGCCTTCGCCCCACCCGAGTCAGAGCTTCAAGCATGTCCATCCCTCAGATGGTGCACACTGCACCCATTAGGTGTGAATATACCCATCCCCTCCTCTCCCCACCATCTGCCAACACCAGATGAATGTTACTACTATATGTGCACTTAAGTGTTGATCAGTTAATACCAGTTTGATGGTGAGTACATGTAGTGCTTGTTTTTCCATTCTTGTGATACTTCACTTAGTAGAATGGGCTCCAGCTCTATCCAGGATAATACAAAGAGGTGCTAGATCACCATTGTTTTTTGTGGCTGAGTAGAACTCCATGGTATACATATACCACATTTTATTAATCCACTCATGTATTGATGGGCACTTGGGTTGTTTCCACATCTTTGCAATTGTGAATTGTGCTGCTATAAACATTGTAGTGCAGATGTCTTTTTTATAGAATGTCTTTTTTTCCTTTGGGTAGATGCCCAGTAATGGGATTGCTGGATCAAATGGTAGTTCTGCTTTTAGTTCTTTGACGTATCTCCATATTACTTTCCGCAGAGGTTGTACTTATTTGCAGTCCCACCAGCAGTGTATGAGTGTTCCTATCTCTCAGCATCCACACCAGCATTTATTGTTTTGGGGATTTTTGATAAAAGCCATTCTCACTGGAGTTAAGTGATATCTCACTGTGGTTTTGATTTGCATTTCCCTGATGATTAGAGATGTTGAGCATTTTTTCATATGTTTGTTGGTCATTAGTCTGTCTTCTTTTGAAAAGTTTCTGTTCATGTCCTTTGCCCACTTTTTAATGGGGTTGTTTGATTTTGTCTTCCTGATTTTCCTGAGTTCTATATAGATTCTAGTTATCAGTCCTTTATCAGATATGTAACATGCAAATATTTTCTCCCATTCTGTAGGTTGTCTGTTTGTTCTCACGATAGTTTCCTTGGCTGTGCAGAAACTTTTTAATTTGATCAGGTCCCATTTATTTATTTTTGTTGCTGCTGTGATTGCTTTAGGGGTCTTCTTCATAAATTCTTTGCCTAGGCCAATGTCTATAAGAGTTTTTCCAACATTTTCTCCTAGAATCTTATAGGTTCATGCCTTAGGTTTAAGTCTGTTATCCACCGTGAGTTGATTTTTGTGAGAGGTGAAAAATGCGGATCCTGTTTCAGTCTTCTACATGTGGCTATCCAATTTTCCCAGCACCATTTATTAAGGATTCTTTTCCCCAACGTAGGTTTTTGTCTGCTTTATCAAACATTAAATGGCTATATGAGGATGGTTTTATATCTGGGTTTTCAGTTCTGTTCCACTGGTCTATGTCTCTGTTCTTGTGTCAGTACCATGCTGTTTTAGTTACTATAGCCTTGTATTACAGTTTGAAGTCTGATAAATTGATGCCTCCCAATTTGTTCTTTTTGCTTAAGATTGCTTTGGCTATACAGGCTCTTCTCTGGTTCCACGTGCTATTGTGTTATAAGATCTGTGAGCTACAACTTTTGGGTATTTTCATGCTAGTGGGTATCTATTGTGCTATTGCATGTATAATGCACTTTTGAACATTTCCTGTAGGGCAAATCTAGTAGTGACAAATTCCCTCACTGTTTGCTTATCTGGAAAAGTCTTTATACCTCCCTCATTTATGAACCTTAGTTTTGTAGGATACAACATTCTTGGCTGACAGTTGTTCTGTTTAAGAAGATTAAACATGGAGCCCCAATTCATTTTCTTCTAGCTTGTAAGGTCTCTACTGAGAAGTCTGCTCTTAGCCTGATGAATTTTCCTTAGTAGGTTAATTTTTCTTTCATCTTGCAGCTTGTAGAATTTTCTTCTTCATTTTGATTTTGGCCATGTTGATGACTATGTGTCTTGGAGATGTCCTATTTGCTATGAATCTTCCTGATGCTCGATAACCATCTTGTATTTGGATATCTGAATCTCTGGTGATAGCAGGGAAGTTTTCCTCAATAATCCCCTCAAATAGGTTTTCCATGCTTTTTGATTTTTCTTTTTCTCCCTCTGAAATACCTGTAGTTTGTATATTGGCTTATTTCACATAGTCCCATATTTCTCTGAGTGATTGTTCATTCTTCTTTATTCTTTTTTTGTGCATCTTTGACTGACTGGGTTAGTTTGAAAGCCTTGTCTTCAAGCTCTAAGACTTTTTTCTTCTGCTAGGTCTAGCCTGTTGAAGCTTTCTGCTATATTTTGTAATTCCCTAAATGATTCATTTCTTTAAGTACTGTTATATTTTTTCTTATGTTGTCTCTCTCTATAGTGAGTTTTTCATTTTTTTTTTCATTCATGTCCTGAAACATTTTTTTTTTTTTTTTGGCTTCTTTGTGTTAGTTTTCAACTTTCTCTTCAATTCCATTCATCTTGTCATGGGACTTTGGCAGGTGCCTTGGTGCATCATGGGGCCTTGGCCAATGCCTGAGTGGTTCGCAGGACCTGGGCCAGTGCTGGGGGATCTTTGTGTGGAGTGGTGGGTTGGTCTCTAGGCCACTGTTGGAAGCTTGGGCAGGGGGCTGGGTAAGTCCTTCTCCACTGAGGTGGACATTGCAGGAGATTGCTCTACCTGAGTCTCTCCACATTGGGGGCAGTGGCTATTTGACAAGGCTATCTAGACAGTGACTGCAGGTGTCAGTCCATATTCTGAATTCCATTTCTGACATTTTGACAATTTCCTTTTGGTTGGGGTACATTCCTGTGGATCTACTATGATCATTTCAGGACTTGTTTTTTCATGCTGCCAACATTTTTTCACTGGTTTCTTCTCATCTGAAACCTCTTCTCTCAGCTCAGGGCTGATAGGTTTGCAGTGCACCTGTTCTCCTTTTCTGGGAACTCTCCTACTTAGTGAGAAGGAGGAAAGGTCCCTAAGTAATGCTTTTGTGTCCTACTCCAGAGGACTAACCCAGCAGGAAAAAGCCTGAACACTGCAGGAGCCTGTTCTCCTGCATCATTTCAATCCCTTATGGTTGTCACAGTCCAAGCTGATGCTATGGGATATTCATTTGGATTAGTGGATTGGTCCCTAGGCCACAGTGTTGGAAGCTCGGGAAGGGGGCTTTGCAAGTCCCTCTGCATGGAGACAGGTGTTGTGACCTTGGCCGGCACCTGGGCAGGTTATGGAACCTTTTGGGGCACTTGGACACATCATGGGACTGTAGCTGGCACCGGGCTGGGTCGTGGGACCTTGGCAGGTGCCTCAGAACATCATGGGGCCTTGGCCAGTGCCTGGATGGTTCATAGGACCCGGGCCAGTGCTGAGAGACCTTTGTGTAGAGTGGTGGGTTGGTCTCTAGGCCACTGTTATAAGCTTGGGCAGGGGGCTAGGTAAGTCCTTCTCCACTGAGGTGGACATTGCAGGAGATTGCTCTACCTAGGTCTCTCCACAGTGGGGGCAGTGGCTATTTGGCGAGGCTATCTAGACAGTGACCACAGGTGTCAGAGCTCTGGATGTTCATTCCATCCGGGTCTAGGTGTAATGGCAGTACAGAGCAAGGGGCAACTTGTGGCTATCAGGTCCATGGTGGAGAGCTGGACTGCTGGTGTGGCACCATGCAGTGCTGTGAGGTCATGGTCCACCAGCTGGCACACAGGGCCAGGGGGCTTATTCTGCTGGTTGGCACTTGGAGCCATGGGGCATGGCTTGCTAGCTGGTACATAAAACCAGTGAGCATGGCCCAGCACACAGCATGCAGATCTGTGACGGTGTGGTCTACCATGTAGCCTGCAGGGTCAGGGCATAGCCTGCCAGCTGGCATGCAAAGCCAAGGAACATGGCCCACCATTTGACATGCAGGTCTGCAGGGGCATGGACCTCTGCTCAGCATCCAGGTCTACAGGGGTGTAGGCCTTGGCACTGAGGCACACAGGGCTGGGGGCTTGTTCTACCAGTTGGTGCATGGGGCTATGGGGGCTGGGCTGCTAGATGGCTAGGGCTCTCTCCCCTCATACAGTTCCCACTGAGGCTGCTACCATGGGACCTCTTGAGCTCTGTTCAAGTTCCCTGGTGTGGGGGCACCTGACTCCCAATTGGAGGTATATGAGAGTGTCTGATCTCTCTGCTTCCTCACCAGCCTGGCAAGGGGTGATACTGGGGTAGCTGCAGCGAAGCCAATCCCTGCGTAGACCAGGAGCTCCGGACCTGAGAGCTCTGAGTAGCATCAGCTTTGGTAACCTGGGAACCCAGGCCAGTGGGTCCCTGCTGAGCCTGCAATCCAATGCAACTTTACAGTCTCCAAACAGTTCCCTGATCAGTACAGAGGCCCCCAGTGAGGGGGGGGAGGCTCACAACTCATGTCACAGTGTCTGCACAGGGAGCATGGGTCCCTGGCATTCTCTCCTTTATCACTTCCTCACGTATAAGGGTCTCCCCCAGGTATTTTCTGATCTTGATGAGTGGATCTCCCTGTTCCTGTATCCTTCAATCTGAGTATCTCCTATTGGTTCTCTGATGATTTATAATGCTCTCTCCAAGAGGGTCCATCTGTAGGTGAGCATCTACTTGCAGTTTTCAATCCTCTCCTAGAGAAACAATGGTGATATAGCACCCCTTGTATACTCCTGGATAGAGCTGGAATACATTCTACTAAGTGAAGTATCCCGAAAATGGAAAAACAAGCACCACATGTACTCACCATCAAATTGGTATTAACTGATCAACACATAAGTGCACATATAAGAATAACAT
>RJWJ010039805.1:0-14280 GCA_004363605.1 Indri indri | reverse complement strand
TCTCTTTCTCTCTCTTTTTCTGAAATTTATTTATTGACGAAACTGTTAAGTTTTCCACAGCCTGGATTTTGCTGATTGCACCCCCATGGAGTAGTTTAACATGTTCCTTAAGTTTGAAATGTTACTGTATCCTCTAGTTCCTATAAATTTGTAAGTGGATATAGAGCCTTAATTAGATGAAGATTCTATTTCTTTTTGGCAAGGATACTTTATAGGTGATGTATGCTTTCATAGGTTGTCTTTTCTTGTGATGTTAGCAGCTGCTGATGTTCAATGCCTAGGTCCGTCCATTGGTTCATTAGAGGTTGGAAAAAACGATGCTATTATAATTCTATCATGAATATTCCTTCTTTGTTTTTTAGCTGGAATATTTCTATAGGGAAAAATTTCTCTTCATCTGCTATTTGGTTAGCTGGTGGAATAGTTTATATATAAAAGACAAGATAAAAGCTTACTTCTTTCTCCTTATTTGCTATTTTCAATATAATTACTTGGTTCTCTAGCATCCTTCAATGCCTCTGATGGTGGTCCTTTTATTTATTATTATTATAAACTTGACATATTTGTGCTACTTATTCCAATTTGAAGGTGTTTGACTTTGACAAAGTTTGGTATCACAATGTGTACCAAACTTTACTTACTCATTAGACTTTAACCATCAGGCCCATTTACGTCTAATTGTAGCAGAGATGATCTCCTTTGAGTCAACTGCAACTCATATGTCTGTTTCAGATTTCAGTAATGTGATCAGCAAGAGCGACGTGAAGTCATTGGCTGAAGCTGATGAGCAGGAAGTTGTGGCTGAGGTTCAGGTAAACATATTGGTCCTGTAACACATGTCTTATGTTGGACCTTTCAAAGATTTGAATCTAAAAATAAGGTTCTTTCTGGAAAGAAGAGAGGCTGTTGATCAGGCAAAATAAATGTGCATCGCGTCAGACTATACTTTCATTTAGAAAGTTTGGAAGAGGTATTAATATCAAGTTGGATAGGAACAGAATTAAAGGAATAAGTGGCAATAAGGAGATTGGGCTGATGAATTGACAGGAAGGGTTACACAGGGTTGGGGACAGAGTCAGATACACACACACACACACACACATATATAAAACTTTTATAGATCTATTATTGCTACTGTTTTATAATTATTTTAATTCTCCCACTATTGACTATTGTTACTCGGTTACTAATTAAGCAATTTTTACATCTCTTTACACCTGTATTTCACTGTTTGGTTATATCATATAGTATTATATCACATATGAAAATATTACTGCTTGATCCAATTGAAGTTCATGGAATAACTGTTCTTGGTGCTTTATTTACAGGAATTTTATGGTGATTACATTGCCGTGAATCCACATTTGTTTTCCCTCAATATTTTGGGTTGCTGCCAGGTATGGAAGGGAAGGATAAAAAAATAAGTTAATTTATCAGTTGGGAGTTAATTTACCAAGTAATTAGACTTGTAAGATAAAATGCAAATATTTTCTCTGAGTATATGTTTTTTAACAAAAAGGGTCGAAATTGGGATCCAGCCCAGCTATCTAGAACAACTCAAGGACTCACAGCTCTCCTTTTATCTCTGAAGAAGTGTCCCATGATTCGTTATCAGCTTTCATCAGAGGCAGCAAAGAGACTTGCAGAATGTGTTAAGGTACGGCATTCCCTGTCCTTGGTTCCAAAACATCAAGGCCATTTATTTCCCTGTCATATTTCAGAAACTAAAGGAATGACCAAGGAGATGATAATATGTTAGGTTTACTGAAAAAGAGGTAGGTATATGTAATTTAAAACTAAAGTAACAAATTAGAGCTGAGATTCTTAGATTTAACGTAAGAAGTATTCACAAGCTATTTAACATTTTTTGGCCCTATTAAACCACTTGTCGAATAGAGTTTCAAATCCTAACCTCTTAAACAGCATGCTACTAAATTTTATGAAGCTTTTGAATCCTTTTATGGGAGGCTTATACAGAAAGAACTATTGTTAAATGTGGTTTCTATTTGTTAATTTTCTGTGTATATCATCTCTATCTGCAACTAACTGGTTGACCAAACCATCTTTCTCTCTCACCCACAGCAAGTGATAACTAAAGAATATGAACTGTTTGAATTCCGGCGTACAGAGGTTCCTCCATTGCTGCTTATTTTAGATCGCTGCGATGATGCCATCACCCCATTGCTAAACCAGGTGCAGAACCCTTTGTTAGCACAAGAGAAAGATGATTTTAAGTGATATTCATCAAAAATGCAGATATGGAAATAAACAGCATGGTCCATTTATTCGCCTCCTTATTCTTAGCTATTCTTGGTTTTGCCTTGTGTTTCTTCTTCCTTCCATAATCATTGTTAACTTTTTCTTCTGCCACCACCCCCACCCCTAATCAAAGCAACTTCTGAATTCTGTAGATTCTAATTTCCAATGTTTCCTTCTGTGTGATCTTTTCCATTCTTACTACCATTGCCTTGATATAGACCCTAATCTCTTGCAGGAAAACTAAAATAGTTATCTACTTGTTTCCCTACTTGTAATTTCTTCTCACTCTAATATATTCCACAGACACAATGTTATTAAAGTACTTTTTCTAAATCACAGGTCCGATCCTATTACTTATGGCTTAAAAATCTTCATTGGCTCCCATTTGCCTGCTAGGTTAAAAAACAAACTCCTGAACTTGGCATCCAAGAGCCTTCACGATGTGGACCAAACCTCATATAAAACCTCCAGTTCACTGCTATATGGATATGCCACATGGTTTCCTGCCATCGTGCTTTTACTGTGATTGCTGTCTAAACTCTGGAATTTTTGAAATACCGTCTCTTCCCATCTTTACCTATCAAAATACTTCTCCTTTAAAACCACTCAAAAGCCATCTCCTTGAAGCCTGTATTCTTTCAGTCAGACGTGTTCTTTTCTCCTGAAAATCATTGTAGACCTTTATGTCTCTCTTATGTCTCATGCTGCACTTGCCACGTTGTACCTTTGGTTGTTTTCATCCTCTCCTAGATTATACATTCCTTAAAGGCAGACTGTGTCTCCCCAGTGTTTGTTCTCCTGCAAGTATAAGCACAGTGCCTTGCATATAGTAGGTGTTCTATTAATAGTGACTTTGAATTTATAGGGAAAGTCACATTCTACATACCAATTTCTTCCTAACTTAATGCTGTGGGAAATCTGTGGCTGTGTAATGAAACTTTTCTACATTATAAGATACCGCTGTACTCCTAAAATTCAAAGTAATATACGTTCACTAAAGAAACTTCTGATAATATCAAAAAGTGGAAAGAAAAATAATTGCCTATAACTCTATTTCTCAAAGAAAAGCAACAATTCACCCAACAAATTTCATTGAGGATCTGTTATGTGCCATACACTGAACTAAGTACTGGAGATAAAAGGTTAAAAGATACAATCTCTGCCCTCAAAGAGCTCATGGTCCAATGTTGAGAGAAGTAAACAGATGATTTTAATTACAGAGTAAGTGCTATGGGAGATGCCCATAGAGGTGTAAAACATTTTGTTATACTGATTTTAAGTGCCCTAATGGAACTTGCTTTTTCAAGAATTCTTTTGGGGAATCTTGTAGGAAATAAAGCATCTTCTTTTAAAACCTTAAATTATTTGTTAATAAATCTAATTTGCTTAAGATAAAATATTATGTATATCAATATTTTTAGCATTTAGATTCTATATTTAGAAGGTAATCTGCTGAAAAATACTTAGCATTATCTAATGGGCCTGTTACTGAAAGTAACCCATTCTCCATAAATGATGAAAAGGCAAAATTTTGGGATTTCTCCTTTCCAGTTTTACCACATAACTCTATAAGACTGGAAACCAATTCTTCACAATTCATATTAGGTAGAAATATACAATAAAATGGATTCAGAGACAAGTTTCTGAATATGCCAGTGTTTTGATCAACTCATAAGGTTTTTTCTGATAATATTAGTGTTCCCAGGATAAATATAGTACCACTCAGATCTGCAAGAACACACTTCTCACGCGGCAGAAAACCACAGAAGCGTACAGGAAATAGTACAGCTTGTAACTGCAGTACCAATATAGCTCTATCTGTGAAGCCAAAACTGTACTCTTAATTCACAGACAAAAATTGGAGCTAATGACAGATCTAATTTGTTTTCTTTCTATCAAGAATATATTAATCTTGCTATCCTTCCTCCAAAAGTGTGAAATCTAAAAGTATTTTGACTTTCCAGTGTTTAACCAATTAAAATGACAATCTCCATGCTTATTGTAGCACAAAGCATTAATAAAATTTGAACTAAATAGAGAATCTCCAAGAAGACTAGTTACTAAGAATGTTATCAATTTTTATTTATTTTCCTGAATGTTTACTATTTCCCTGTTTTGTCAGTTACCAGTTTTTTTTGTCATAATTCTTTATTTAGTGGACATATCAGGCCATGGTCCATGAACTACTAGGCATAAACAACAATCGGATTGATCTTTCCAGAGTGCCGGGGATCAGTAAAGACTTAAGAGAGGTGGTCCTATCTGCTGAAAATGATGAATTCTATGCTAATGTAAGTGGTTTTTAAATTTTTTAAAATTGTTTTTAGCTGTTTTTAATGTAAGAAGGTCAATATTGGCTTGTTAGACTTGGAGCAGGTGTGGGATTTCATATGAAAGGATGATAGAGGTGTCCTGTAGATAGACTGCATCTCAAGGGGTGGCAGAAGATTTGGATTCTGACCCTTTAGCAATATCTTTTTTCATGGAGACCACATAGTTATTTATTTCACTCCCTTACAGTAGCTCTTTGTGAGAAAAGTAATGGTATTCATCACCAGTATCCTGGCTGATGTCCAAATTTGGTAATTAAAATGGAATTTTCCTGCCCTTCAGTTCTGTGTTCAGGATTCTTTTTGATTTCTTTTAAATTGTCTGAAAGTCAGACTAGATGATGAACTGTGCTTCCATCTTCTTTTTTTGCAGAATATGTATCTGAACTTTGCTGAGATTGGTAGCAATATAAAGAATCTCATGGAAGACTTTCAGAAGAGGAAACCAAAAGAACAGCAAAAGCTAGAATCAATAGCAGACATGAAGGTAAATCAAACATGTACATGGACGACTAACATATGAGACTTTGGAACCATTCATGTAAGCAATGTTTCAGGAACCTTCTGGGTCTGATTTCTACCTTGATTCATTTTGTTTGGTTTGAGACATTTTCTGTAATGTCTCTTTTTAGTAAACAGTATAGTGAAAACTTCTCAATAAGTCATGTGCTTCTTTCCATTCTTCAGTCATTCTTCTGGACTATTTAAAGACTCAGTCTACCAATATATACCAGTTCTTCTCTTCTTAAGCATAACAAAATGCCATTTGACTGAGAGTTGTAAGTACTTTAGTCTGGGCTGAAAAACAGTCCCTCTGGTTTTTTTGTTTTTGTCTTTTTTTTTTTTTTTCATTCTTTCTACATGCCTATCCTTGGTCAAAAAATAACAGAACCTCCCATTAATGTGTTTCCCATGGCAGGCCTTTGTTGAGAATTATCCACAGTTCAAGAAGATGTCTGGGACTGTATCAAAGCACGTGACAGTGGTCGGAGAACTGTCTCGATTGGTCAGTGAGCGGAATCTGCTGGAGGTTTCAGAGGTTGAGCAAGAACTGGCCTGTCAAAATGACCATTCTAGTGCTCTCCAGGTCAGTCCAATTTGATGAGCACCTACTATGTGTAAGGCACTGTGCCAGGCAGAGCAAGAGATACAAAGGCAAGTAATCCTTCTTCACCAACATGGAATTTAGTCTAACAAGGAGTTGAGACAAGAACTCAAATTAATATTTTTTAATCTAGATATATAATAAGATCCACAGGAGAAGTATAATGTGCAATCCCCAAGGGTTCAGTTAATTGAGTATTTATGACAGGAGCCTAATCTACTAGAAAGAGCACTAGACTAGAATCAGAAGATCTGGATTTTAGTGTTTGGTTTATTATTTACTGGCTTTGTGACCTGAAGGTGTTGACTTAATCTTTGAGCCAGTTTCCTCATTTGTCAAATAGGTATAATAATACTTATCTCACAGGATTGTTAGGAAGCCTTTAAAAGATACAGTGTATATTAAAATGAATTATCTAAGTTTTTTTATTGTTGAAGATCTGCTCTTTATCCCAAAACATGTGAATGCCTGCTATATGTACATACTGCTATGAGGAATCTAGGAGTACAAAGATGACTAAGATACAATCTCATTCCTCAAAGAACTCAAATGATAGTAGAGGAGAAAGAAGTTTAAGCCAGGAGTTATGGAGTTATAATCCCATGCAATAAGTGCTATAATAGGAGTATTTACAAAGGAATATGGAAATATAGGGGAAGGAAAACAGTTTTCCCCAAGGCTTCTTAGAGCTTCTTAGAGAAAATGACATTAGAACTGGGTTTGGACAGATAAATAGTAGGAATGCACCAAGCAGAGAAAAGGGAGAAATGTTCTCAGCAGAGAGAATGCAGGCATGGAGATACAGGAAAAAAAAAATATTTTTAATATATATATTTAATATATATATAAAATTGGGCTTTAATCTTGATGAGAGCTACCAGAGGATTTTAGAAGAAAAGTGACATAATCAGACCGTGGCCTCAAGAAATTTATAGTCTAGTTGAAGAGACAAAACTAAACCACAAGAAAAAATTAGATAATGTTTCAAGATGATATTTAATTAAGTCAAAATCCTAATAGAAGAGAATTTTCTTAGAGAAGGCAAGATGAAAATGGACCATAAAGAATGAATAGAATTTGGGGGAGGATTTCAGTAGGGATAACAGCAAAGGCAAGGATGCAGAAGTATGCAGGAAATAATAAACCGTTTGACCTGTTGAGAGTGGGTGTAGAAGAAAAATAGGAAATAAAATTGAATTGGTAAAGAGGAACCAGTTTATAAAGACGATTGTAAGAGGAATTTATACTTGGCGAGATAGGCAAAGAGATCCAGTATAGGATCTTACATAGAAAGTTGAGGTAATGACAGTAGTATTTTAGGAAATTTAATCTAGTAAGGGTTCTTTAGAGGTAAAAAAACTGAAGTCAGAGAAGCTTGTAGACTTATAGTGATAGTAGTAAAAATGTTCAGTAAGGAGCAAATCTGAGAAACATTTCAAAGGGAGAAAACAAATGACAGATTGAATATAAAGAAAGGAACAAATCAAAGGTAATTTTAAAGTTCCTGTGAAATGACAAAATATGTCAGTGACAACTAAGTAATTTAGGAATAAGAATCCTTTGGGAAATAGCCATTTCTAAGCCGCTTATAAGAAGCACATTTCCTTATTAATAGGACCCTCTATTCTAAAACTTAGTTCTTTCATTCCCTGCTGCAATTCAACTTTATTTTATAAAATAAAGCCAGCCTGGTATATTGGAAACAACACAGGCTTTGGAGCCAGACTGTGCTGGCTTATATCCTAGCTCTAGTTACCAAAGTTTCTTTGGGAAAATTACTTACTTTGCCCAAGGCTCAGGGATAATGATTTCACACTTTCATATTGTTAGGAGGATTCAGTGAGATATGTAAAATGCTTCACATGTAATAGGTGCTTTGTACTTTGTAAAGGTTGGTTCCCTTCCTCTAAGCATAATTTTTTTATATACATAGTGCAACCAAAAGAAAGAAATGCACCTGTGTGTGCTATATTTATGCTAAGTAAGGTCTTTACTAGGATTTATAGTTGTTGGTTTTTGACTTTTTAATGTTTATCAAGATTTCCTCTGAAAATACCAGCGTTTTGAGAATCATAAGGATGCTATTTGCTTTATGTTTATGTAAAGTGCTTCTGTCATCACAGTTTTAGTTTTGTCCTTGTGTTCTTAAATCTTCACAAAAAACTCTCAGTTCTTTAGGCTGACTTTATTATTTTTTAATTGTATTAAATCATAATTCTTAAATAGATAAGTATTTGGTGAAGGAGATATAAAGTAAAAACTCAGTCTGTTAATAGTTTCATATATATCCTTACAGTTATTCATTGTGTGTGCAAGTCTGTGTGTATCTCTTTCTTTTTTAATTCAAATGGTACCATACTATACACAGTGTTCTGCATTTTGTTCATTTAACCATGTGTCTCAGAGACTGTTCTAGACCGGAACCTAAAGACTCATTCTTTTTAATCACTAAATAGTACCTTTGTAAAGATGTATCATAATCTATTTAACTTGTCCAACTTACTTAAAACAACACTACTAATAATAGTTCGTAATTGTTTTGTGGGCTTAATAGAAGTACTCCTATATTTATCACAATAAAATGAGTTTTCTGCCTCTTATTAAATAAAAAACATAATTTTGTCCTGTAACTAAATTTAAATTTCCTTATGTTTCTTTATCATTTGATTTTTCCCTTGAAAACAATAGAGCCAAACTTAATCACCAGCCAATTTTAGTGTCTTTATTTGTATTTCTCTACCATATGGAAAGCAGTTAGAAAAGTTATTGTAATTCCTTGCCTGACACTTTATTTTTTGTTCACTTTAAAAGAAAAATAGATACTTTAAAAATATGAATTCTATTTGAGATGCACTTTATATTTTTAAAATTTATCTTTTGAAGGATTTCTTGTCCAGGGTATTGGGGTTTTACAGTGAGCAGTTGATTTGGACTACCCCATCATAAAGGATTTCTTTGGTAACATGGTTTAAATAGTCTATAAAGGGACCTTTTGTTTGATAATGAGTGGATGCCAGGGGCCTGACATCTAGAGGGGTCATAGCATTCCATGGCTTGACCTTAGATAATAATACGTCATGAAGCAATGAAATGAGGTTTTGAGTAGAGATGGGGTTTGCTTTATTGAATAGTAAGTGTATCATGGTTAGAAAAAAAATGCTCATGTATTGCTAAAAACTAACTCATAAATTGCTGCCATTGTAACCTGTTATTCTAGAAGCTAACAAAAGTTTGATTTTGGAAGAACCAAAGTGCAGTGTATTACCATTGAAACATATCCATATCCTCAGAAGAAATTCATTTGATTAGTAATAAAGATTTTTCATACCATGAAGAGAAACATCTTGAGAAAGTGAGCAGTCCCCTCTCCATGCTCTGCCTATGTTATCGTATCATAGCTTTTCATTTGGAGAGAGGGATCAGTCTATTTTATATCCTTCTTTCCTGGCCTTGTGTAAAAGATCTCAAATTATTCTGTTAATGACACATAATAAAGACTCAATAAATATTTGTTAGAAAAATGAGGAGGAAGAGTTCTATCTGAAGCTATATAGAGTAATGGCTAAGAGCGTGGGCCTTTAATGGCTAGGGTTTGAAAATGATTCTTAATCACTCTAACTCTGTCTTTTGTCTGTAAAATGGGAAAAAATAACAGTACTTACCTCAAAGATTGTTGTGAGGGCACAGTAAGCTAATACATGTAAAGCAACTTAATGTGGTACCTGATACTTACAACTTTCAACAAGTATTAACTATCACCATTTGAGTATTATTATTTGATGGTACATTCTGTTTTCTTTATGGCATCCAGGACACTTTTTTAGTTCACTGATGACCTTAGATCTCTCTGATTTCAGAAAGGTTTTTTATGTGTTTTTGTTTGTTTGTTTGTTTCTCATTAAAATTATGAGGAAATTGTTTGGAACACATTGAACTCATCATTTTACTTTGATCAACTAAGTATAAAAACGATCCTTTTTTTTCTCTAAACCAACATTTAGTCAATATTTCCGAGACAGTGTTGATCAGCAGAAGACCTACTGCAAAGCCAAATTTTATGTTAACTAGTCATTAAGAAAAAGATATTGACTCAGATATACTTAACCAGTCAGTGGAATTAGGTTCTGCCTACTTTCTGTCATGTTTCCTACATAAGCTCTTTATAGTCCATATTCCCTCAGACCCTTAGATTAGACTCATTTTTATCATATCAGCATGTTGAAGACTTCTGCCAATTCCATTTTGCTGTCCTAATCTGTTGATTCATTTTGTTATTCAGTTACTATTTACTACCTTAATATAATAGTAGATAACAAGGAAGGTTAAACTAGGTTAACTAGTTTAGGTTAAACTAAAGCGAAAAATGGAGACCAATTGCTAAGTTCATCTGTAATTTATATAATCATTTAAAATGTACATATGTCATAATAAAAATTTGTTCTTGCTATGCTGCTTCATCATGGATTTGATAAAAGGAAACAGAAAAGTAGTCAGCCAGAAACAACAGAAGAATCTGTAAATATCAGGAAAAAAGAATGGTTTTCCCATTGATAACTTGCAAGTGAATGTTAGTTCCTTTTGGAAACTTGACCTCCAAAGACAGTACTTTTGCTTTACTTTTCCTATTCCTTGATTAGTCTTAACCAAATGTTAGAGTTCACTGCAAGGTTTTTGAATCCTCTCTTCTCAAGTAGACAGTATTTTCTGTTTTGCTCTTTACTCAGTCATTGTTATTATGTGACAATGTACTTTTCTCTCTTGATCGCAAGACTTATGGAAAATTTAATAAGAAGAGAGAAGCCAAAAAGTTCATTACATAATTCAGTTTTATTTCCAACAAATAAATGCTACCATGTAGTACACACCTGCTATGTAATCAAAAGCTTTTCTACTTCTTTTTTCTCCGCTTCTCTGGTTAGTGCCCTGAAATCTCAATATAATGTGTGCCACTGTTAGTCAAGTGATGAGTCAAGTAGCCATGAGAGAAATTGTTCAAAATGAAGTCAAAGGAAAACATGGGATCAAGGCAGGCAAAAAGGCCCTGCTTCTCCAAGCACTGATATAGCTGAAAGAAAAGAAAGAACTCAGCTTGTACCTACAGGTTTCTTTTCATGAGAGAATAGATAAGTCTAGCCAGAACATGGACCTGAGCCATGATTTGGATCCCAAGGGCTCAAAAGTAGGCAAAATAGTCTACTCAAAGTAAGCCTAGGTCAGATCTGGGCCAAGTCCTCAGGGAGAGCTAAGAGTCAAGCTAGGGAATACCAGTACCAAATCTCAAGAAATAGAAGTGAATTCTTTTTTTTTTAATTACTATTAACAAACAATAATTATACATACTTACGGAATATAACATGATGTTTTAGCTTTGTGCAGTGGCTGTATCATAGCCAATGAGGTTTATCCGGGGCATGATAATTGAAAACTTTTCCCAATACCCCACCATGACGATTCCAATATAGTTGGCATTAGCAATTTCTGATGGTCCCTACGAGGACTTATTGAAAAAAAAAAAAAGACAGCATGATGTTTTGATACATATATACATTGTGCAATGATCAAATCAGGGTAAATAGTATATCTATCACCCAAACATTCATCATTTTTTTGTGATGAGAACATTCAAAAACCTCTCTTCTAGCTATTTTGAAATTTATAATGCATTATTGTTTACTCTAGTCATCCTACTAAAATAGAGCACCAGAATGTATTCCTATCTAACTATAGCTCTGTACTTGTTGGCCAATCTCTCATCACCCCCACCCCTTACCTTCCTCATCCTCTGGTGACCACTGTTCTACTCTCTACTTCTATGAGAACACTTTTTAGATTCCACATAGGAGTGAGACCATGCAGTATTTGTTTTTCTGTGCCTGGCTTTTTTCACTTAACATAATGTCCTCCAGGTTCATCCATTTGCCACACATGACAGGATTTCCTTCTTTTTTATGGTTGAATAGTATTTCGTATGTATTGTTTCTATATATCACATTTTATTTATCCATTCATTTGTTGATGGACATTTAGGTTGATTTTATATCTTGGCTATTGTGAATAGTGCTGCAATAAACATGGAAGTGCAGATATCTCTTCAACATACTGATTTCATTTCCTTTGGATATATATCCAGTAGTGGGATTGCTGAATCATACGGTAGTTCTATTTTTAATTTTTTGAGGGACCTCTATACTGTTTTCCGTAATAGCTATACTAATTTACATTCCCACCAGCATGTGGAAGGGTTCCCGTTTCTCCATATCATCACCAATACTTGTTACCTTTAATAAGAAACAGAGCCAAGAGTCAAGATCCAAGTGAAGGTAATTAGAAAGGGAACACGTAGGAAGGGTACATACTGATTATTGCAAATAGTCTTTGACTGTTTCATACCAGTTTTGTGGGTTTATGCTTAGATTTGCTTAAAAGTACAGAGACAGGTCAGCCAGAAACTGAGTAGTTTTGAAGTAGTTAAGAGAGTGACTGCAAGGGCAGGAAATGAAACATTGTGCCTGTAAGAAGAGTGACAACAGAGATCCCAGATGGGATTTCTCAATGTTTTAAACCTATGCCAAGTTGATTGAGATACATATGAAATCGTGTATATGTACTTGATAAATAATTTATAGTCTGAAATTCCTTCATATTGTGGTAGAAAATAGTGGCGTATTTGAATAGGTATTCTAAATAGGCTGTATTCCATGGCTGCTGTCTGGAAAAGATACTGGAAAAGGAAAAAAGTAAGGAAATTCTTATGAATTTGGGGTCTAAATCCATGGAAGAGAAATTTCTTCCCTTTTGATCCCTAAGGATGATGGTAGTGAATTATTAACCCAGAAGAGCAACAATAGGAATCCCTCTCAGAGAGCTTCCTACTTGAGAGCTACCTGGGAGGTTCTCCATGTCATCATAGTCCCTATTCAGTGTGCACAGTAGAGTTTTTAGACATTGGACATGGTTGTTGCAAGGTACTAAGGAGATAATGTATGTGAAAGCATCTTGAAGTTCTAAAATATCATGCAAATGTTAGTTATGTCCTTGGAATCCAGTGACCACCAAAGCTCTTGCCAGACTTTCAAACTAAGCCATTTCTTCCTATGATTTCCATATCCTTGTTAAGAGTAGTGTCACTGCTTTCAGTCTCTCATACTAATTCCAGCTTTTATTTATTCTTCAGGGACTTTTGCAAATGTCACCTCCTTTATGAAGTCTTTCTTGATTTCTCAACAACCAGATACACTTTCTCTTCCCTTTGTCTCCCTTTCCCCTGATTTCACTGATTTTCAGCTTTTGTGTTTTGGTTTATTTTGTCTTTTGCATACATATGTTTTTATTATAATACCACATATTTGTTCCAGAAAAATCTCATGTTCTACAAAATCATACACTAAAAATAAACAAGGCTATGGGAAAATAGGGTTATAATCAGACTATTTAAATTCTATGTAACTAAAAAAACAAAAAAAATCCATTTAAGGTAATCAGAGCCCTAATAATAATAATAATCCTAATAAAAATACTAGTACTGGCATTTACACCTAGAAATAGAGTCAGTTCATCCTCTGCAGTGCTATTCCTGGGGCTCATGTTTTCTTCTTCAAATTGTAAGTTCTTGCAAATATTTGTTTCTCATAGAGACAATTTCATCAAAATTAAAAATGCCTTATGGAGATAGCCTTCATCAATCAGTGTTTGGTTATTGTTTTGTTTTACTTTTTTAACACAGTGCAAAATATTAACATCCTTTTCATTTGCATTTGCCCTTTCCCTAGATAGTTTAACATAGTAGAAAGTACAGCAGTTCTTGAAACTATAAAACCAGATACTTCTTGTAGAAAACACTTCTGAGGATTTTCATCTTTTTTTCTTAACATATTGGTGAAGATTCCTCTTTATTTTTTTTCTTTTTCTTTTTTTATTGTATTTTATTTTTTAGCTTCCTCAGTGGTAGAAAAGCTTCCTCTTTAATCAAGAGGAAGCCTGTCCATGCTGTAAAAATTACATAGGAACCAATATGCCTTCTCTGTTAAACTGACACTATTTCCATATTTATCAATCTCATGGACCAAAGTACGTTGAAGAAACATTCTTTATAGCAGAATAGATTATATTACTTTCATCACATTTCACCCCATTGTCAATGAACTCACTGAAGACAGGAATTGTCTCTAATTCATCTGCGTGCCCCCAACAGTGCCTGGCATAGTACCAAATGGGGGCTCAAAAAGTATTTGTTGACTTGAATTAAATTATGTATTCTGCTGCATAATAAATACAAATCTGTACTACATCGAAGGTTCATAATGTGAGGATTGGCAAAACCTGAACATGATTTCTCCTGGCTCCCTTTCCTGTCAGTACCTGCCTCTTAAAATTATAAGTACTCAATATAGAGATTACATACTGTTATATACTCATATCTTGGTCAACCGTTTTGAAACACATTGTTACTTCTGATGCTTCTTGGAGATTAACCCTAGTCCTATGTAAAATTCTACCAACTTGTCTCCATTTCACTGATCAATCACTAACAGTAAGAGAAAGCAGTAGCTGGGAATCCAGATCTAAGGAAAGAAGAAAAAAAAAAAA
>RJWJ010039804.1:0-14285 GCA_004363605.1 Indri indri | reverse complement strand
AAAAAAAAAAGTGTTCAAATAGATGAAAATACGTAAAAGAAGTTTGAAAACAGAATGAATTAAAGGCTAGACTAGCCATACCAGTTATAAAAATGTGTTATAATATACCTACAATAAATAAAACAGCACAGTTTTGGCACAAGAATATACACACAGCTGAATGGAAAATAATGCCTCAAGAAAAAAAAAATCGCTACTACACATGAAAGGTTAATGTATGGAAAAGGAAAACTGGGCAACGTTCCAGGCTCTTATTGTCATGACCACCTCCATCCACATCTAAACCATCTTGGCACTAATCAGACAGACCCATGTTGATAAGCCACGCAAATTCCCTGTCTCAACCATGGTCAAACACTACAAAATGAGAAAAAACTATATTCAATAAATGGGGCTCATAAAATTGCCTATTTAGGGGAAAAAAACTATTTACATTTGTTTCTACACCAAGTGTCAAAATATTCCAGATGGACAGAGCGGGGCTCCGCCTTCAGACTAGGGTGAGGTCACCCTGTCCAGGCAGGGAAGAAGAGGTGACAGAAGTGCCTGCTCAGTGGCCACAGCAGACTGGGAGTGCCGGGGAGGAGCCGCGGCCTGTCCCGGGGGTCTGCAGTGGCCGGAGTGCAGGGTAGGAGGGGCAGCACTTCTCTATCCACTCAGCAGCTCCCAAGTTCATACCACCTTTATTTGAGAGACCAAAAATGGTATGCTAACATCACTGGTTTTCATTCAGGTACATCTAGGGAGAAAATCTGATTGACTCAGTTTGTCCTTTCAGTGAACCTTCATCAGTGGTGTGTGCCCAGCATCCAAACATCTTGCAAATTATAGAGAATCTTTAGTTAGGTGGGCAGATATTCTAACTCCCAGTTCTTCAGTTCCTAAAAACAAAGACATGTGACCTAAGTTCAGCTAATCTGATGCTCTTGCCTGGAACTTTGAATCCAGAGCAAGTAATACACACAGTTTGGATTTTTTTGTCTATAGCTGTGGCAGCAATGGCAGTGGCATCTAGTTCTGGTGTCAGTTGTGCCAATAACAACTTCCAGTGTCTGCTCAGTGGTGACTGCTTAGCAATGACAGCAGTCACATCTGGTTATAACCAGGTTCTTTCTGCAGAATGATTTTGGCTATCCTGGGATATAGCCTCCCTTAGTTATTACTCATTTTTTCTGAGCCCAATCTTCAGGTCTTCTCACTGATTCTGTGAGCATTCCTAAATTCTTCCAATAATTTTTTTCTTCTTAAGTATACCAGAGTCATTTTATGTTGTTTACAACTAAAAACTTGCCTGTATTCCAGTCAGCTATACCAGTGGGTTTGGCCCTTGTGGAGGAAACCTGATGGTTAGAGGTCTACCCCTATGAAGAGCAGGAGCAGTTCCCAGGGAAGAGAGGATGGGCAGATACCTTGATAAGTGTCTTTTTGCATAGACATTTAGCAAGTTACCCAAACCATAGAAGAGTTTAATATCAGCACTTTAAGAAGAACCGATGCATCTCACCAATCAACATTGAATTTATTCTTATTGGATTAATTTTTATTCGTGAATTAATAACTAATGGAGAGGCCTAAGGGTATGAATAGAAAGGCTAACCTAAAGCCTTCACAATCTCAATAATTACTATTCTACCAAACTTAAAGGCCAATTCAGAAGAAAAAAAGACTGAATTCAATTAAACAACTTAGTTCTTTCAAAATAATTAAACTATGCTATTTCTTTAAACTTTGTAAACCTATCCTAACCACTGCTATGCTAACATGGAGCAGAGGAATGAACTACTAATAAAACTCACAATTAATTGAAAATCATATTTAAAGTATTTTAATACTTTCTACCACATAATATAAAATAAAACTATGTGATTTAAGTTTATCTCATTTTTTGGCCTGTTTAGTTCCTGTAAAGGAGCTTCAAAATTAAGCAAAAATAAAAAAAGAAAGGGAAATAATGATTTGGATAATCAGTTCCAAATAAATAAGAGTTGCCAATTGTATTTTACATGTACACATTAAGATTGGATTCAAAAACTTAACGTAAACTGGATATGCTGCACAGAGATTATTCTTGAGCATGAACAACTAAAATTAACTGAATGTCAAATAAACCAAGGACTCCTACACCCTTAAAGACATGAATGAGGCTATTAGAATTCCATAAAAATTTTTCCTTCCTCTTCCATTAGCAATGGCAGGAACAGATCCTAAGAGATCAATGTTTAAATCATTAAGAATATACATAACAATACTATTGAAAACACCAAGCAATGTTTTTTAAATTAACTAATAAGTCATCGTGTACTTGCAATGCAGGCTTTGGCTTTTTTGTGATAACCAGCTAGACAACATCTATTCTTCTGAGAGATGTTGTGTGACAGAATTGTAGAAGGGATGAGAAAGATGATTAGTAATCATACACAGCTTCTTGAGACAGCAATTGTATAGCAAATAGAAACTCAGACAAACATCAGTGATGAGAACAGATACATTTTACTCTTCACTTCATGGTTAGGAAGTGCCTATAATTTAGCTTTCAAATAAGAGAGTAGATATGTACAGTATACTGCCATAGACGTATGAAATTTTAGAAGTGAAAGAGACCTTGCTGAATTGGTCAGCTATTGTTGTGTAACAAGCCACCCCAAAACTCAGTGGCTTAAAACAACATATATTTTTGCTCACGTGTGTGTAGATTAGCTGGGGGTTGGCTGATCTAGGCTGGGATCACCTGGGGTGATTCTGTTCCATGTGTTTCTCCTTCTTCCTTAATCACAAAGAAAATAATAATAGTAGTATTTTTTAAAGTTGCCACCCGAAGGCTTACTGTGTGCTAGATTCTGTGCTAAAAACATTTAAAAAATATATTATCTCCTTTATTTCTCACAAAAACACTATGAGGTAGGTACTATTATTATCCTAATTTTACAGATGAAGAAACTAAGGAGTGTTGCCAGGCTCATGAGGCTAGTATATATGGACCTGGAACACACAAGCACAGGTCTGCCTGACTCCAACCTTTATGTTCTTATCTACTCTGATATATTCTATTTCACGAAATATATTATTCTGTTTTCAGAGAGTTCTAAATGCTAAAAGGTTGCTCTTTTATATTCAGTGAAAGTATTTTCTTTGTAACTTTCAGTCACTGATCTTAATTTGGCCCTTGGGCACAAACAGGATAAAGATAATATTCATAAATTAAATGATACAGTGAAAGTGCCAGACAAACAATGTGTTCAACAAAGATTAATCTAAATCATCCCCACAACAGGCATAACCGTCATTGATCAAATATTCAACTAGGCAGGGCCACCACTAATTGCAGTCTCACCCAGTTGGCACTTACCCTATTATACAGAAAACTATCAGACAAAGATAAATGTTTAAGTTTAAGCCTAATGCTTAAGTCCAGATATACCGTGTCCGTAACATTTCTTTAATTGACCAGCCCAGTGATCTTGTCAAAAAAAAAAATGAACCCAAGATTAAATAAGCAACAGGCAGTTAGAATTTGGTGGGGGAATAAGAGAAAATTAAATAATGCTTTCTGGAATTAATAAGCATACATTTTATTAATAACCAAGTAGGCAAAACCTACTAAATATTGACTTTCTTTGTAACAGGAAAAAAATTGAATTCATTCAAAGGTAAAGTGTTGCTTAAAGGTTTACCTAAGATGACGTGAGAACTGAGTATATAATCACTATTGAGGATAATAAGTTGTTAAAGAATAAATCTCAAAATGACAAAACACAAATATTAAATGAGCATATGTGAAGGATTTTATTTACCTCATTAGTTAATGAGGGGACCTGTACGATATTACAACTTGTTCAAAAAGAATAAGGACAGTTACATGTAGGCAATCAGGAATGCTGAAGCAAATTTGCTAGTAGATGCAAAACAATAGATCCTAGAGGCACTAAATTATAATGTTTGCAATAATCATTTTTATACAGAGGATATCAATTGTATCTCTATGATAAAATTCATTAGCACATCTATAAAAAGGATAATCTGTGTTTTACTATCAGTCAATTTTCTTCCTAAGTTGTAAAATAGGTTGGTCGAGAACGGTCCAAAGCACAGGGCCCAGTAGAATCAGATAAACTGGAAGGGTAAGCCAGGCAGTGTCAGACATTCCACTGAAAGAACACCCAGTAATCATGCCCGTTTCAAAATCTTTCACAATTCTTCCTGACAAGGTTTCTAGAAAAACATCATGCAGAAAAACTGGGAAAACCTTGCTGATTAAATGAAAATTTACAATGTTGGAAATATTTTATAATTAAAAAAAAAGACATTATATGAGAATCTGTAAGAAAAGGAATAATTCAGGAAAACCATGAAGTTATTTTCTTAGAGTCTTCTTGTCTCATTCTTCAAATAAACCTCTTAATCACTATACACAAGGTCAGATAGGACCATGAAAAAAGAAAAAGAAGAGAAAAAGAGAGAAAATTAATAAATTATTTTCATATATCTTCAAATTCATCTGCCAAAAATTGTATTTAAAAGCATTGTTATATAATTAATGACATTTTATATGACCAGATCAATGCTAACAAGCTGAAGGTAAAAATTTCCCTGATCTTGATTGTGTTAGAAGATCATTGATTGAATGATATAATATTTTATCTAGCATTTTTATGTGTTTATAGTGGGAAGTTTCTCTGTTCTCCATGTTAGTGAATCAGAAGGTCCTGGATCCTCTTTACTCTTCTGTGAGACCATGAAGAAATGAGGAGTCAACTAGCTACTCTCCACTAAGAATCCTAGCATTAACAATCAAGGAATAACATTCTCTTCCAGCCAAAATCCCTGTGTGACTTAAGATCAGTGTACATTAGAAATGTGACAATTTGTAAATGTCACATAGAAATTTTTAAAAAATCGTCGATTCAAAAATAGTAGAAGAAAATATAATAATGGCCAATAAAACATAACAAGATGTTCAATATCACCAGTTATTAGGGAAATGCAACTCAAAACAATAAGATGCCACCTTATATCCATTAGAATGGCAATTATTTTTTTTAAATTGAAAATAATATGTATTGGTGAGTGTCTTAGTCTGTTTTGTGCTGCTATAACAGAGTACCACAGACTGGATAATTTATACAGAACAGAAATTTATTCTCTCACAGTTCTGGAGGCTGGGAAGACCAAGATGTAGTTACCAACAGGTTAGGGCCTGGCCCCTCTGCTTCCAGGGTGGCATCTTGAATGCTGAGTTCTCCAGAGAGGAGGAACGTTGTGTGCTCACATAGCAGAACAGGAGAGAGAGCAAACTTACTCTTGCAAGCCTTCATAGCAGCATTAATCCATTCATAAGGACAGAGCCTCATAACCTAAGTACATCCCCTGCAGCCCCACCTCCCACCACTGTTGCACTGAGGATTAAGTTTCAACATGAGTTTTGGAGCAGACAAAAATATTTAAACCATAGCAATGAGGATGTGGAAAAATTAGAACTAGCATATATTGCTGGTGGGAATGTAAAATGGTACAGCCACTGTGGAAAACAATGTGGCAGTTTCTCAAAAAGTTAAACATAGAATTACCACATGATTCAGCAATTGCACTTCTAGGTATATACCCAAAAGAATTGAAAGCAGGGGCTCAAATAGGGACTTATATACCAATGTTCATAGCAGCATTATTCACCAATGATGTTCAGGACACACTACCCCAAAACACCTCAAGCTGAAAAAATGTGAGACAACAGCAGAAGCAGGAAGGTTACCCTCACCTTATCCAACCCTTCTTCCTTGAAGCAGGTAATAAAACCTAGGAGGGGTTTTCTGACCTTCCCTGGAAGCAGGCCATACAACCCTCATAGGAGAGGTGCCCCTCTATACCTGGAGAAAAGGAGCCAAAGACACAGAAATCCCCCCCCCCAAAAAAAAAGAGTCTGAACAAACAAGCCTTGCTAAGGTTTTCCCCCAGTTTATTACGATTAGATTATACTCCCTTTATCCAATCCTGTTTCTCCATGTCCACTTCTTCATCAAACCTAACATAAAAATACACAAGTTTAACCCATTTCTTTCTGTCTTCATTTCCTGACACAGGCCCCCATGTTACATAAATCTTACAGTGAATAAATGTATATGTTTTTCTCATTAATCTATATTTTGTTGTAGGGCCCTTAGCCATGAACCTAGGATAGATGAGGAAAAGGTATTTCTCTTGACCTCTTCCCCTCCATCACAATAGCTAAAAGGTAGAAACAATCCAAATGTTCATCAACAGATGAATGGATGAAACTAAATAATATATATATATATAATGGAATATTATTCAGCTTTGAAAGGGAATGAAATTTTGATACATGCTACAACGTGGATTAATTTTGAGACCATTATGCTAAGTGAAATAAGCCAGGCACAAAGAGACAAATATTATATGATTCCATTTATGTGAGGTACTCAAATAGTCAAATTTCTAGAGACAGAAAGTAGAATGGAAGTTTCTAGGGAGGGAGAGGAATAAGGATGGGGAGTTCTTATTTAATGGACACAGTGTTTCTATTTGGGATAATGAAAGAGTTCTGGAAATGGATAGTGGTAAGGGTTGCAGAACAACGTGGATGCATTTAATGCCACTGAATTGTACATTTTTAAAAGGTTAAAATGGTAAATTTGATGTTGTATATGTTTTACCATAATAAAAATAATATTGGTGGGAATTCAATGTTTTAAATCTCTTTCAGAGATCCAAACACTCCAAACTAGCTTCCAATTTTTGTTTTCTCTCATTACATTAATTAATTAATAAGCATTTATTGAGAGATTTTCTATTAAACACTGTGCTAGGCACAGCAGAAAATTCAAATTAACAAGGTACTTTCTTTCTCTGAAATCCATCATTTAGCTCTTTCTAAATTGGGATTAAGGAAAAGCTGTTTAATTTTTGTATGGTTTTGTTTTGTTTTGTTGGGAAGGGTTGTTAATAGGTGTGCTGAGGAGAAAAAATTTTTCGTCTTTACAAATAAATGTGTCTTTAATCATTAAACACAGGTAAATGGATTTTTTTTAACTGCAGAGACTTCTCATAACCTTTAATATGCTAATGTGTATTTTGAATCTCCTCAACAGGATTTAGTAATGGCATTCCTCAGCCTATTTGATCAGGAATTCTTTGTTCTCTTGAAGCCCAATTAATTAACATCTCCCTTTGTACTGCGCCTATAGAAGCTGAGCTACATGGGGGATTCTTTTTATACAGGGCTAAATATATTATGCAATCTGTAATTATGCTATAAATGTGCAGTTTATTTTATCCCTACATGTTCTAGAATGTGTACATGAGTCTTTGAAATATTTTTAAAATTTAAAAATGTAAATTAAACATCAAATAGAGACAACAAAGTAATTTCCTAAAGTAATTTCTTACCTTAATTTATAATTCTTTATCTCCTTTAGATAGCGTTTACTATTCTGGAAAAAAAGGATATTCTCATTTTGTGGGGAAGGACTTGCTAATGGAGACTTTGCAGAAAATTGTGATGCTGCCTTTGTCATATGTAACTTGTAAACATTTTTAATAAGAAGAAACATACAATGCCAATCCTCATTCTTTTCTTGATAAAAGAATTCCTACCAAATTGTGTCCAATCCATAGCTTTAAAAACCTGTGATTTTCTCTCTGCTGTTGAATAACTGCAAATTTTTGAGGCTGATTCTTAATCCATAACTTTAAATATATATCCATTTGCCCCATTACTAAGCCTGGACTGTAAGTTACAACCTACGACAACATACAGAAGATCTCCAATTTACAATGGTTTGACTTACAATTTTTTGACTTGATGGTGCAAAAGTGATATGCATCCAGTAGAAATCACACTTTGTATACCCATACGACCATTCTGTTTTTCACTTTCAGTACAGTGTTCACAAATTACATGAGATATTCAACACTTTATTATAAAATAGGCTTTGTGTTAGATGATTTTGAAACCACCCTTTATGAAATTAATAAAGGGCCACAAGGTGGGAACTGTAGTAGGGGCCTGAACTCTGCAAAGGTATAGGCATAGTTAAAAAATATGTATAACCAACCATTGTTCCCTCTCTTGTTTTCCTATAATTGCTTACTACTCAAGAGTCATATAGCTGACGATCATAAATTCTTAGCTTTCTTCATTGCTCCCATAGATAACATTATCGTCGTGAAACCTAAAGCTAGTTTTTGAGAGATTATCCAGGCCCTGCATTCTGATGGATGGGCTGACCCACCCAGACCAGTGGCTCATACCAAAGAACTGATTCAACTGATTTTGCAACCCCCACTCAGGAAATGACTCAGCACAAGAAGAGAATGTCTACACACTCCTGTGATTCTGCCCGAACCCAGGCAATCAGTAGGCCCAATTGCCTAGCTAGCCCTTTGCCTGCCCAACTATTAAAAACCCTTTCTCCCAAATTCTTGGGGAGACAGGTTTGAGAAATTCCTCCCATGTCCTTGAATGGTGCCTGCAATATTAAACTGTTTCTCCACTATAACCACTGCTGTTTCAGCATATTGGCTTCCTCTTGAGCAGTGGGGCCATGAACCTGGTTGGCCTATAGCAACCAGGTTTGCTCAATTGTAGGCTAATGTAAGTGTTCTGAGCATGTTTAAGGTAGGTTAGGCTGATTTATAATGTTCACTAGATTAAGTGTAGTAAATGCATTTCAACTTACAATATTTTTAACTTAGGACGATTTATTGGGATGTAACACCAAAGTATGTCAAGGAGCATCTGTATTCCTGTATTTTCTGCATATTCTCTAATTTTGTACTATTTCTTCAAAATTAAACATGGTAGACCAATTTAAGTACAACAAATACCTGATTAAAGCTACCTGATATAGCAAATTTGAACCCAGTTCATGATTTGAATGTTGGCCTCAATTATATTTTCATTAGTAGTATTTTTTTCATGTTTTTAATATATCAAAAGTAAAATGCATTAGAACATTCAAATAATTGCACAAGTATTACAAAAGGGTAAAAATGATGAAATTGCCAGTATCAAACAGGTGGCTGTCAGGCAAAAGCACCCTGTGATGGTATGAAGTATTTGGTTATCGAAGTCTAGATTCAGCATAGGAAAGAGAATTTAGATGTGGAAATGTACATTGGATAAAGGTACAAGTTATTCTTATAGCCTAGGACTGACTGATATAGAGCAACAAAAAACATAGTATCAGAGTTCAAGAATTAATTCCTACTAGATGACGATTAAGGCCTTCCTAGAAAAAAATACATTGGACTGGGTTCTAAGGAATAAATAGGATTCCTAGAAATTTTTCCAGACTAAGGAAAGAGGCTGAGGTGTGAAAATACAGTGTCTGTCCAGGAATGTAATTTTGAGATGCAAAGTATAGACTGCATGAGGGATAGAGAAGTAAATGAGACTAGGAAAAAATAGATTGAGGCCAGATCATTACTACTAACAAGTTTAGACTTTATTCTCCAGGTAATTGGGAGCTGAGGAAAGTTTTTGAGCAAAGGCCATGATCTGTGTTTCAGAACAATTACTCTGAGTGAGCCCACGGGGAGTAGATGAGACTGGAATGAGGCAGGGACGATAATTAGGATGTTATAATTGTCTAGTGAGGAATGATGAAAACTTGATCGACTGGACGGGAAGCAATAAATAGGAGACATTTCAAAAAGAAAATTAACTGAGCGTAGTGAGTAAATCAATTAGAAATGCATTTAGATGCAAGAAACAGAATTTCTTTTGAACAGGGCTTAACATATAGGGGCTTATTTTACTCAAGTAGATGTAGGTAGGTGGCTGCTGGCATTGGTGCAAAAGCTTGAAAATATCAGTGGCAGCATTTCTTAGTTCTTTTGGTTTTTGTCTTGCAATATCCCAAAGTATGGCGCCTTGGCATGCTGAGCACTTTGAACTGAAGGACTTTAGAAGCAAGGTCTTTCTAACTTCTCTCACCCTCCTGCCTCTTGCTCCTCTTTTTTTCCCCAAATAAAGGCATAGAAACCAGAATTCCTCTTCCCCGAGGCAGATCATAGAAACTAGACCCTCTCTTCCCCAAAGCAAGCCATAAAATCTAAAAACGTCACTCTCTCCCTTCTCCCTTCAAGACCGTCTTTCCAGAGGGCCCCTTCCCCATACCTGGGAGGAAGAAACACTACACAGAAAGGCCAAGAAGTATCTGAACAAACAGGCCTTGCTGGGATTTCCCCCTCAGTCTATTACCAATAGTTCATACCCTTTTGTCCAATCACATTTCTGCATGGCTGTCGATTCTTCATAGAACCTATGCTTAAAAGCAGTTTTATCCTGGGTCTTTGGGTCTTCATTTCTAAGGGCTTCTGCATCTCATAAAATTTCGATTAAATAAATTTGGTATGTTTTTCTCTTGTTAACCTGTCTTTTGTTAAGGAGTGTCAGTGGTGACCCTTACGATGGGTGAGGAAAAATACCACACCTCTCTGCCCCTGTAATATTAATACCTCGGGTTGAACATGCTGACTATGAGACATTTGGGAAATACTCATACGGGGATGGTAGGCAAGAATAGGCATTATGAATTCAGAATTGAGGAATGAAGCAAAGAATAAAGAGGAAACAAAAGTAAACTTCATCGAACGATAGCTAATGTAAAATAGGCTAGGTGCAGTGGCTCACACCTATAATCCCAGCACTTTGGGAGTGGGAGGATTGGTTTAGGCCAGGAGTTTGAGACCAGCTTGGGCAACAGAGAGACCTTGTCTTCACAAAAAAAAAAAAAAAAAAAAATTAATGTAAAATAGAGTATAATTTAGTGTTTAATAAACCACTTCAACACAATTCTTTCCCTTTCATTTCCAAATTTTATTCATATGTGACAGGAATAGGGGAAAAAGCTAACATCAATGAGGGTTAATGAGTTTGGCCTATAAGGGCCAATGAATATCTGCAAACTAAGTTTGGAAAAACTCATTAGCAGCACTTTGATTTCCCATTTGCCTTAGTAGCAAATTTAGCAGCACTTTCTAAACTGCCCCATGGATTACTGTCTCTATTAATTTTTTTTAATAAGAAAACAATAAACATTTGTATGGCATTACTATATCCTCAGTGCTTCTAGTATAATTTGTTCATATTTCTAGTATTACATTTACTCCACTACATTCTGACAGAATTATCATTCTGTCTCCCCTTTATACTGTGAGTTTCTTGAAGGTATTGCACCATTTTTATTCTTATTTGTATTCAATTACCTGGCACAATATTCAGCACTTAAGCAATTTATGTAATAACTATTGGATGAATTGCAATAACAATTGTGGTTAAGGGCCCAAGCTTTCTAGCTAGACTAACTGGGATAAATCCTCATTTTATTGTTCATTAGCTTTGTGACTTTAGGAAAATTACTAAACCTCTCTGTGCCTCAGTTTTCTCACCATAATGTGAAATAATAAAGACCCTTCTCTTGGTCAGTTCAGACTACTATAACAAAAATACCATGGACTAGGTGGCTTAAACAACAAACATTTATTTCTCACAGTTCTGGAGGCTGGAAAATCAAAGCTCAACATGACAGCAGATTCAGTATCTAGTGAGGGCCCTCATTCTGGTTTGCATACAGCCTCCTTCTTGCTGTATCCTCACATGGCTGAGAGAAAGAGAGATTATCTCTGGTGTCTCTTCTTAGAAGGGTACTAATCCCATTCATGAGGGTTCCACCCTTATGAACTAATTATCTCTCAAAGGTCCCATCTCCAAATACCATCACATTGGAGATTAGGATTTCAACATATGAATAGTGGGAGGACACAAACATTCAGTCCCTAGCAACTCTCATCATAAAATTATTGTGATGATTAGAAAATAATATGTTCAAAGCACTTAGAAGATTAGTAAACATATAGTAAATGCTCAATAAGTGATCAATACACACATATGTCATTGAGTTATTAAATAGAATAAAGCCTTTAGGCATTCCATACTGCTATCGAATCCTACTTTCCTTGTTATTTCATTTTACATCTTCCTATTTATTTCTCTCCTGGAAATTTCATAATTGCCATAGTTTGGTTTGTTTGACCCTTCCAAATTTCATGTTGAAATTTGATCTCCCATGTTAGAGGTGGAGCCTAATGGGAGGTGTTTTGGTCATGGGGGTGGATCTCTCATGAATGAATGAGTTTTTGCTCTATTAGTTCCAGTGAAAGCTGGTTGTTTAAAAGGGCCTCCCTCCCCCTACCTTTCTCAATTTCACTTTCGCTCTCAATTTTTATCAGTTCCTCTCTCACCATGGGATCTCTGCACATGCCAGCTCCCCTTTGCCTCCCACCATGAGTGGAAGCAGCTGGAAACCCTCACTAGAAGCAGATGTTGGCACCGTGCTTCTTGCACAGCCTGCAGAACCGTGAGCCCAGCAAACCTCCTTCCTTTATAAATTACTGAGTCTCACGTATACCTTTATAGCAACACAAATGGACTAAGACAAGAATCTACAAATTAATTTACTTGACTACTGGCAAATAAATTTAACGAGGGCAAAAACTTTGTTGAATTCTCTACTCATTCCATGCCTAACACAGCATCTATACACAGTGGAGATAAGTAACAGTGTGTTAAAGGATAAATTGATGGATGATCCATTTTTACCTTCTGTAAAGTCCAATTTAAATCTTTCTTATACTGCTAACTCTGAAACTTCTAGTTCAGAGTTAAAAGAAAAATAAGGCATAGTAACAACAGACTTTCAGGAAGATCTGGGTAAGAAGGACTTCATATTATTTCTAGGACAAACAACCTGAAAATAGGATAATAACTTGCATCACTACATTAACATACTCATTTTTATAGTCTTCTGTTTCTGAGGGTAATGATTCCAATCTCACACCTTCTTTCTTGACTTAGATCTCCTATACTGCCAGTGTTTCAGGGCAGTTTTGACATTGGAATATCTAACAATAATATCATGTTCTTAAGAAAGACTGATCTACTCACTGGAATAAGGTTAAAGATTATTTCATGTGAATTTTCTTGTTTTAATATAATTTATATAGAGGGAGAGTTGAAGAATTGGCTACTTTTAAATTGATCCCTCTGTTGTAATACTAAAAAGATTTGTGAAGTGAACAATAACAGAATCTTTATACATTAAAGATTTCAAACCAAAATGCAAAAGACTCATATTTAACATAAAGCCCTTCACATTGCTTTGATCTGCCATCCTTCTATACATTTGCCCAGAGAGGACAGCCACAAAGAAAGAATATGTAAACACTTCAATCATTTCTAACTTGCCATCTGCGACAATTCACCATGCCGAAATCAGAAAGGATGGAATCACTTTTCCATTTCCTTAAGGTCACCAAGGACAGACAAGCTCAGGACATACTGTATTTGTCAGAAGCAAAAGAGATGACTGGTGAGGTGGCAGTGACAAATCTGTCCTAGGTTCAGCTCATTTTACTGAAGAATGTGTGTCCCCTTCTGACATTTATCAAAAGAAATTCAGTTTTATAAAAAGAAGGATGTCAAATCATAGCACATTGCTAACACTCATTTTGTTGCTGTCAGAAGGGCAGATGGGGGCAAAACGGGAGAAAGGTGGATGGAAGAGAAGGTTATTCCAGCAAGAAACAAAGAAGGTCAGGCTAATAATATATTTATAGGCTTGAATACATTTCTAATTAAATCACCCACTTTTGAGATCCATGTTAGTGCCTGATTCACACTTTAGAATACCAGTTTTCATTTTCTCCAGATATAAGGAATGGCACAAAGTGGGTTTTTGTTTTGTTTTGGTTTGTATTTTGTTATTGTTTTATTCCTGCTCTGCTGAATCAGGGAAGAAAGCTGATGAAGCCTGGTAAAACCCCACAGCACCAGGTACAATGACATGCACCCTGTGGGCATGCAATCGATATTTCTTATGGTCGTGATGATGATTTTTCTCTGGCAGAAAAGGATGTTCTGGATCAAAAAATAAACCAAAAATTGTGACACAGGGAGCAGAAAAATAGAAGTCAGATTATGATCAAAGGAAGAAATTCTATCAGGAGACTAATAATGAAGTTGACAAAATACTGTAAAAGTAATAGAGTTTTACCATACTGCATAAAAATATTGGATTAAGGTAAAAATTAAATCCCTTTCTCAGTGAGGGGTTTCTTCAGGACATAAGCAATTAAGCTGCTTCCTGGAGAAGACAGGAAATTTGATTAACACATCCAAAGAGACAGCTAGGGAAGATAGGTTTAGCACTAGGAGGTGAAACACCAACTGTTATGCAAATTGACTTTTCCCAAAATGTTGGATAATTTCA
>RJWJ010039803.1:0-14283 GCA_004363605.1 Indri indri | reverse complement strand
TCATTCTGTTAGTATGTTCAGAAGCAGAATAACTGAGCTGATTTAAGGAAAAGGTTCTATCCTAGTTATCAAATCATGGTTTGGGTGTGGTAAAGTCATAACATGTAACCAAAATGTTTGTACCCCCATAATATCCTGAAATAAAAAAATAAAAAATAAAATAAAATAAAATAAAAAGATGTAGCTCTCTCCTGGTAAAAATTGCTAACAGGTACTCTCCAAATGAAAGCATTCAATGTAAAATTGAGTACTATCAGCTTACTAAGTGTTTGGCATGATTTTTAATATCATGACTTATGTGTATTAGCAGTAAGAAATTATGACCGAGTCTTGCCTCTATAGATACCATCAGAGCAGTGCTAATTCAGCTTGAAAGTCAGGCCATAAACATGGATGATTAGTTATATTAGTATTTAGCTTTCTGACATTGGTGATACGGAAAGCTTAGAAAATACCCAACTATCAATGATGCAGCTTTCTTTCATCTCATGATTAGAGAAAATGTTATATAATTTATACTGGCCTCAAATCATGATCTTTATTTGTTTTAATTCTGGTTTGTACTATTACTCTATCATAAATTAAAATTTTCTCCCTAAAGAAAATTATTGTCTATGGAACTCCTTGGCATTTGATGTCAAGGCTATATCCCTTTAAATTTTAAGATATCTCTAATCATAGCTAGAAGCTATATGCTGCAGTGATAAGATTGTGGGTTCTGGAACTAAAATGCCTGGATTAAGAGCACCACCACTTGCTAGCTGTGTGAACTCTGACATGTTATTTAACCTCCTGGGTCCAGGCGCAGTGGCTCATGCTTATATTCCTAACACTTTGGGAGGCTGATGTGGGAGGATTGCTCGAGGCCAGGAGTTGGAGACCAGCCGGGGCAACATAGTGAGACCCCGTCTCTACAAGAAAAAAAAAAAGTGTTCCCAATACATAATCGCATTAATTCAACAAATATTTCAGTACCTATTATGTACCATTCACTGCTGTTTAACCTCTTGGAACATGAATTTTCTCATCTATTAAATGGGAATAACAATAGTTCCTACCTCTTATAGTCAATATCAGTAGTCAAGGAGAAAGTGCCTTGCATATCATAGTCCCTCAATAATTATTGGCTGTTATTATTAACTCTTGCCCTTTTACTCCTTGTTTTCTTTCCTTTTTTTTTTTCTTTTTTTTTTTTTTGTCAGTTGGGTTGGACAGATGTTACAGTTAGCATATGGTTCCTCCTTTGGAGATGCAGCTGCTAATGCAGGTAAGGACGTCAAAGTTCCAAAGATTTGTGCAGTTTAAAAAATCCAGAAACATAATTTAATATAAGCTCATCATTAACACACCTTTCCATACATGGCATCCTCTAAAGTGTATCAGAAGCTTTACTATAATGCATTTAATAAATATAAGAAAATTACTTTTCAAATATATATTTGAGAATTACTGAATTGCATCAAAAGAGTTTAATTTCTAAAACTGGACTGAAACTGAGATATAAAAATGCATTATATCTTATGTAATCTTTTGGAGAGGTTGTTGATTTGTTAAATTAGGAAGCATGTGTACACGTGCAATATTATTTTATATGGTTATCACTTTGCTTCTTGACTCTCAACACATAATTCAAACACAGACAATTTTCTGGCTTTTTCCTTAGAGACTACACAATCCTAAATATAGTGGATCATACATCTATCTGCTCTTTTGTAGCTCTGCATACAATAATTTTATTCTGTCTAGATGGAAAAGTCCTAAAGGGTAAAAAGCAGGATTAGGTTAAACAAATGTATATAGGCCCTAGGATTCCTCAATACCCTTAAAAAGCAATAAATGTCACTTGATCACTTCCACTGATAGAAGAATCATTTATAAAGTGATTTTGAGACCAAGGAAACAAAAGTTCTTATTATGTAAAACATTCTCCAGTATTCATTATTATTGCCAATAATTTTTAAAAAGCTTGCATGTAGGCTTATCTGGAAAGTAGAGGGAAAAAGACAGTAAAGGGGAAAAAAGTCTTATGCAGATATATTACATACAAAATTTTCTAGTTTGCATATTCATCAAAAAGCAAGTATAAATGAATTATCAAATTCCAATATTTACTGGTAAAAAGTCACACTATAACTTTATTGCAAAATTCATTCATACTCAGTTAAATAAATTAACAAAATTACTTAAAATGGGCTATTCCTGATAGATAATTATTTACTGAAATATCCCACCAACACACAAAGGCACACACATACACAATATGAAGAGTGGGAAAGTGCAGCCTCTACATACTACATTAACCATTATTTCCATAGTTGAGTTCTATTTCAATTATCTCAAATTTGATAGTTGATTCAATGCCTCGGAAAGCAATATCTGTATATGGTTGTTTAGCAAAACCCTGGATGCAGCAGTAGCACTACTCACATAACCAAAATTTCCAGACTGCTTGAAAATAGTAGCCAGTCATCCCTTGGTAGGCCATTATGTGCTAGAAGGAAAGAAAGGGCTAAAACATGTTCCTCTTTTTTTCTATCATCTTCCCTTTAATCAATCTCAGAGCAAACATTTAAGTCTATCACAAAGTTTGCCAACCTACAAGTCAAACCTGGATAGGCTCTTCAAACCCAACACCCTATCTTTTCTTACAGAATACAGACGTATAGGTGCTATGATTTATACAAACTGCGTTTTGTCCCTGAAGAGAGCGTTCCCTGTGATTTGGTGTAACAACTGCCATGAAGCAACTACCGTAAGTATTATCATCATTTCAACATTGGTCAGCAGTGGCCAAATGTATAAAAGTCAAATTTTCCATTGTTCAAAAGTACATTCATATCACAATGTAGTTTCTGTATGAAAATCCTTAGTGTGAAATATGAATACCATTTTCAGAAAATAGAATAGTAGAATCCATAGAAGGAGGACAATAATTTACCTCCCCCTCATTAGCTGATGTGATCAAAACTGATATGATAGGTGGATGTTTAACACATGCAGATTTTTCTTTCTTTGAACAATGAAAGGATATCAACATAAATTGGACTGAAGAAATATAATTTCAAGAAATAAAATTCTTATTCATGTAATACGTTAACTTGTAAAATCATCTCAGAAGCTTATTTACATCTTCAGGTAGGTTTTTAAATTCCCTCCATATTTTTAAAGGCTATAAAATACAGACTTTAGAAAAAACTATAGTAAAATTCAAGACATCCACTAAGTATTACTAGCATTTGATTCTAAAAGCTATTACTTTTCATATTTTTCTCTAGTTTCCATGATCTGATCCTTGTATAAACAGAACCAAAGAAAGAGTGATTAAAGCAACAACATCACATTGAAAACTTCAGGCTAATATTTACCGATTTCATGCTGTATTATCAACTGGAAGATAAGTTTAGGTCCTCACAAAACTCTCTTCCAACTTTTTGCCTTTTACTACTAGATATTTTTAGGAGAAAAGTAGTGTGTATCTTCAGTATTTCCCTATTTTTATTTTTTGGGGGGGGAGAAAATGGGAGGAGGTCCTCGTTTATTTGATTAGAACAGAGAACTTCCCATAGAATGTTCCCACAAAATGTTCATAAGCGGTTCTATGAAAATTGTTATATATTAAACTATATTTGGAAAAAACTAAATTAAGCACAATTTTTAAAGACTTCTCAGGAATTCAAAATGGTATAGCCACTTTGGGAAATAGTCTGGCAGTTCCTCAAATGGTTACAGGTAGAGTTACGACATGACCCAGGAATTCCACTGAAGCACACACTCAAGAGAAATGAAAACATATGTCCATACAAAGACTTAGACATGAATGTTCATAGAAGCATTATTCCTAAGAGCAAAAAAGTGGAAATAACCCAAATGTCCAATAACTAATGAATGGATAAACAAAATAAGACATATCCATACATTGGAATATTATTTGACCATAAAAAGGAATGAAATACCAATACATGCTATAGCATGAATGAACTTTGAAACCATTATGCTAAGTGAAAGAAGCCAGACACAAAAGGCCACATTTTATATGAATCTATTTACATGAAATGTCTAGAATAGGCAAATCCATTTAGGCAAAAAGTAGATTAGTGGTTGCCAGACAGGTCGATTCAGTCTTTGAAGGAGCTCCAACCCTATTCTGCCTCCTCACAGTTTTTCACTCTGATTGTAGACTGTTGGTTTTCAAGGCTACTATGGAACTTGAGAGCGGGGTGATGGGAATAAGGCAAATTAAAACGCAACAAAGCTCACTGTTCTTTCCAAGATTCAGCTGTTTTTCTTGAATAAATGACCCCAAATTGCTGCAAGACTTTGGTTAATTTCTAGAGCTCTAAAAAAGTTGATTCTGACATTTACTGCCAGTTTTCTCATTGCTTTCATGGCAGGGAGAATTTTTATGGGTCCTAAATGTGCCATTTTTGCCAGTGTCCTGGGTTTTTTGGGGGAGCGATGAAATTAGATAGTAGTGATGATTGTAAAACTGTAAATATACTAAAAAACACTGAAGTACATAGTTTAAAAGGGTGATTATGGTATGCGAATGTTTTAGTATGCTTTATTTATATGTATTATTTATATATTATTATATATAGTAAGGCCAACAGATGAAGAGATGACTGCCATTAAAAAGATAGTTTGTTATACTCAGATCACAAGAGGAAACTGCATGCCATAAACACTAGGGGGATGGAGAGTGGCACATGGGGAAGCACCAGGGTCCATGGAATGAGGCAGAGCAAACACATTTAGGATTGGTTAGTTTGAATAATTTCAATGGACTCTGGCACTTAGTGGCTGTCCCTAGTTGTCTGGTAACTGGCCCTAGGGTGATCAGGGCAGGCATACAGTGTGAGAGGTCTGGAGTGAATTTATATATCAATAAAAAAGATTTATCAGAGCCTTTAATAGACTCCTATACATTACGAAAGTCTGAGAGAGAATTATAAATGTTTGTTATTTTCCAGATTATTGGCCATGGAATCATGTGTGTGTTATGGGGGAGAGTGAAACCTTTGCTGAGACTAAGGTTCTAGAAAACACACTTTGGTAAACACTAGACTAGAATAATCTATCCCATGAAGAAAGAAAGTAATTCTTTTGGAGATTCCTTTCATTTGTCAACGGATTTGGAAGAATCTGAGTATGTCTGTAGTGTCTATTTTAGTGCTATCCTACATCTACATATATAAGAGAATGTCTGAAAAACAAGGCGAGGGTATCATATGTGTTCATGTAATGCAATGAACTGTATCTTTGAACTTGAGTTTTCTTTCAGATTGTTTCTGTGAATCCAAACTTCCAATACAGACGTGCTCAAAACGTTTCTGATGAGTTCATCTATTTTCGTCCTATTGATGCAGAAGCTCAGGAAAGGGCTAGAAGACAAAAACAACATAAACCAACTGTGGCCTCCAATCAACACACCCGAGAAGGTATCCATCAGAGGGACCTGGGGATTATCAGTCAGGTGGTGATGGTTACCACCCCCCACTAACTAAAGAGTTAGAGAGCATTGCCCTTATAAGACCAAAAACTTCAGGGCTTCTTCGCCTGGTGAAAATGGCAGTTAACTCTTCAGGGGTCCCAGAATCTCAACGCTTATATGTTACCGGAATTGCCAGTCCAGAGGAAAGGGGGAAAGGCACCGCAATACTTGTTGCTGGTGTGCCTGGAAAGGAGGAGCTAGATGATACAGAAATTCCAACTTTGAAATTCACTGGGCTTATACACCTGGAGTCTTTAATAAATAAATTTTCACCATCCTCAGAATACAGTCGCCCAAGAACCCCAAGAAATCTGTGTCTGGAATCTCCAGAAAATGCAGAGTCCCCGGGAAGTGGTGACCTGAAAGTAGCAAGAAGCATGTATCCTCTTAGAGATAGATCCATCTTCCGGCGTTCCTGGGCGGAGCTCTTAGAAGCACCGCTGAGCAGTGAAGGGCTACATATTCTCCAAATTATTCCTCCAGAAAAGGAGAGAGAGAGTGGCTACCCACAGCTACCATCAGAGAAGAAGAATCAAGCAGCAACCACCCCTTCTAGGGGTCACCATTTCCATGCTTTCGAAGGACCTTTCCCTTTGCTGCCCCAGCGTCCTAAACTCCAGCGGCAGCGCAGTCACAGCTTGCCACGATACAGTGATGTCAGGAGCCGAAAACTAAATGCACCTGAGTTAACATTAAATCCAGAAGAGACATGCTTCTTCTTCCCAAGTGGTCATAGTTTGCTCACAAGAGGTAAGATTTTTGAGCTTGCTATAACTACATTTGTAAGTTGTGTACAATTTTCCAGACAAGTAGACTTTCATCAGTAAATTTATTTTCAAACTCACCACCTGGAAATCTATTTCTTTCTATTCCATAAGACATTAGCTTTTTCTAAGAGAATTGGTGAATGCCCCACAATTTTAAGCCTTATGTTTGGGGACTACAGTGTGACTTTAAATTGGGTAAATTCAGTCAGACGCCAGTTAATAATGACGGGAAAATAAACTCTTAAAATATACATACTTGTTATGACTTCAGAAGTTTGGAGTAAATTTTCTCTTTGAAAAATCTTGAGAAAATGAATTGTCCTCCCTCCATCACAGTTTTTAACCCACAGAATAGAAAAATTTACCCCCGACACACCCATCACCCGGTAACTAAGTAGATAGGGGCTTAGATTAGAAAACCAATGGAATTAGGGGCACAACCCCGCTGGTTATAAAACAAACAAAAAAGCCAAGTAACTTCTCCATTTCCTCTTGTATGTGAGCAACCTAGTGGCTAAAAAGTATTTATTGACAAATGAATGATTAATATTATAGTCTATACCTACTTAAAGGTAATATTAATAGATGTGTTTATAATGAATGTTAAAATCCTAGATTGAAATTTGCTATTAACTATAAAGTAACATTTTTGTTATTATCATTAAAGCTATTTAAACATAGGCAAAAATGCTACTATGGATACCAAATACTAATAGAAATTTTGAGTCCTAACTCATGGTAGAAGCCTGCCCACATAACTTCAAGAAAATGGTATTACCAACTAGCAATCTTTCTTAGAAATAGCCCCAATAAACCACTGGAGGTAGTTCCAGAGAATAATCTGGAATCTAACCCAAACTTTCTCTGGAAATCATAATAATTTGGCCGTTCTGTAATTTCTTTTTCTACACAATTTAGAGCTCTGAAAAGTTATTTATCAGAGACTGAAATTTAAGTATAATCTAAAATCAGCTCAGATCACTTCATCCTTTGAAATGTTCATAAAATTGGCTCAACCCCAATCTCACATCCAATACTTTCCTCAAGATTTCTGCAAATTCCTAGGTGCTTCCATTCTCATGGTTACCCTTCTCTTTGATTTCATGTTTCCACTGAATTATTTTTTTTTTATTATTTCAGCATATTATGGGGGTACAAATGTTTAGGTTACGTATATTGCCCTCCCTCCCCCCAGTCAGAGCTTCAAGTGTGTCCATCCCCCAGACGGTGCGCATCGCACTCGTTATGTGTGTATATACCCATCCCCTCCTCCCCCCTCCCACCTGCCCGACGCCCGATAAATGTTATTCTTATATGTACACTTAGGTGTTGATCAGTTAAAACCAATTTGATGGTGAACACAAGAATGGAAAAATAAGCACCACATGTACTCCACTGAATTCTTGATCTCATTAATTTCTTATCCCTCTGCAGCTCCCCTCCACTACAGTTTTGCTCAGCCTCTCTGTCCCTGTCTTTCCCCCACTTCTCTGTTTTCTATTACCTTCAAATCCCTGGACATCGTGTGGGACCATTTAGCTAGAATATGGTTTTTAATCCATCCATATTTTACACCTAAAACAGTTTATTTTGCTAAACAAAAGGTTATATACTGTGATGATATTACCATGTGATTTTAAATTGTTAAAGTGATTGGATTGGGATCACAATTGGACTTATCTGACATTCTTACTCAGTTTCTTCTCAAAACACTAAAAGTCAATCTTCAATCATTTAAAAACAACTTTCGACTTTGTGTTTTAGAAAACGCAAAGGAAAGAGACAGCATTGAAGAAGCTTGGCAAAAGGACATGATGACAAGTTCTGGAGAACATCCTCCTATTAATCCAAGCTTTGAGAATTCTTCTGCAATGTGGGGTAAAATTGGAGTTCCTGGAGATACTGCCGAGCTTCCCAGGGACAATGTTAGAATTCCCAGGAATAATGTCCGTATCCCCATAGTTAATGTTGGAGTTCCCATGGATAATACTGGAGTTCCCAGGGGCACTGTCAGAATTCCAAGAGTTAATGTTGGAGTTCCTATGGGTAATGTTGGGGTTCCCATGGATAATGTTGGGATTCTCTTGGATAATCCTGGAGTTCCCAGGGGCAATGACGGAGTCCCCATTGGTAATCTTGAAGTTCCTAGAGGCAATAGTGGAGTTTTTAGAGGCAGTGGTGTTGGAGTTCCCATGGGTAATGTTGAAACTCTCAGGCATAATGTTCGAACTTCCAGATGTACTATATTGTCTCCACTTACTGAGTTCTCAAAGATAGGAGAACACCAATTATAAAAACTGATGTCTTACAATGTAGTCCTGTTATTAAACACACCATGACACTTAACATCAAAACAGAGATGTACCAAACTTTACAACTCAAAATAGTATATGTGACATCTAAATTCAAAATGCATACATAAATATATAAATACACTTATGATTGTCCTTTATCAGAATTTTTGGAACTAGATTGGAGTTTACTTACTAGTTTATTCTGAATGGCAACCATCAATTATCTGTGAGATAATTTGCTTGGAGTGATGAGTTGTGGAGGAGTAAAATGCTTACTTCTTCAAGGCTAGATTTCTACTTGCTAAAGATACAGTGTCTTTGTCACTAAACAAAATGCCAACTAACCTTAAAATAATATTGTACATCTCAAACTCTGAACAACTTCAGGTTTTTTTGGATATTTTGATGGGCAAGTAAAAGTGGTCTTATATTTATTAATAGTTATGTAGATGAGTCCAGCTTAAGGTCCAAGAAATTTATTGACTGAAAGCTAAGGAACCAGATTTGGCAGAAGATTCTTGAATACAGTGCTTCTTTGAAATGTCTCAATAGAACCTCTGAAGAAAGCTCACTAAAAAGAGTATCTTAATACATATATTTATTTTTGTGACCCACGTCTGACAAAATTGTAAATATTTACTGGAAGCCTTAAAAAATACAAGGAGACAAACAACTGTAGAACTGTAAATAGTACACTGGTTGTGATGTAAATAATATGGGTAAGACAACACTAACAGCACCACAGGATGCCTAAAATATTGCATGCTAAAACAATATTTTTGTTTTAAGTTTAATTTTATTTGTTCTTCTCAACTACCAAATTAGTTTGGCATTAAAAGATGCAGGGCAGAAGTGATAAGTTATTGAAATATTTTACTAAATTATTGAATAGGGTGTGTCCTTCTCAGAAAGAAGAGGACCACTTTTCATTGGCCTATATGGTTAGCATGGTATTCAAATTAAACAACCATAGTTATCTATAAGATTTGGTTTTCAAAAACATTTATTTCACAAATTCTTTAAGACAGCTAAGTTGTGACTGGAAAGTAATGAGACTAACTCATAAACTATATGGAGAAAATAATCTCATTACTTTATACTCATAAATAACATAAATTTTGTCTAAAGTTTTAGGGCATATGGGCCACTATTCAATTTGTACATTTAAATTTTCAACTTTTCTGAATAATGGTAGCTGTTGTTTTTACAAAACCTAAGGGCAATTTAAATTACAGGTTACCATCTAACCCCTTATTATGTGCCTTACCACATAGTGCAAGGGGTGGTAATCCGTGGTCTGAAGGCAAACTACTGCCCACTCACAGGATCCATTTGGCCTTTGAGGAAGAAGGTAAAGAGGCTAAGCTAGCCTCCCTGTCTTCACTCCCTCCTGGTCCAGTATGCACTTACTGAACCAGGGCTTTGGCCTCAGAAGAAAAGGAAACATGGTGAGATTTCTTTCTCCTACTTCTTATCAGCCCAGAAGATGGGGTACCATTTCAGACTTGAGTAAGTTGAATTTTGTATAGGGTGGAAAAACCTCAGAATTAATGGAAAGATACAGGCTGCTATACTTCAGTTACTGCCAATGCCTGACTGAGAAAAAACCAAACTGACAGTTCACCTTGTTTAACAGGTAGTCTACTCTGTACATTCTCTTGTCACACTGACTTTGTGGAACTGAACTATTGCATTTCTAACTTTCAAAGGAAACCACCATGTGAGTGCAAAAAGAGTAAAGTAAGGTGGAAACTGAGAGATGACTTACTAAGAACTAACATTTACCAAAAAGCAAATGAAAAGAAAGACAGCAAACAAAATTATGCTCAATTATATATAATACTGATATATAATTGAAGATAGTCACTAACACTCCACCATTAACAACAACAACAACAAAACCCTGCTATGTGAGTGTTATTCCTCATGCTTTATGATCCATATAATTTTGGGTATTGTATTTAGTGGCTTAAAATTTAAATATAAAAATTATATGCAAAATGGCCAGCTGCTTCATCTTTGTAAAGTTTTCAGAAATTGAATGAAAATAAGTTAGGTAAGAATGAAATGTGAAGATGGTCTCAGAAGATAATTCTCAATCTTGTAAAAGAAAGTTACTTTTACGTATTGTTAGTTCAGAACTGAGTAATGCAAAAGTTTCAATGACACATCATTATTTATCTTCGAGGATTGTGCCTTGTCTTCTTAGGGTTCTCTATGTCAAGTAAGTTATCTAAAACACTCAATAATCATCATAATTCTACAAGAGAGAGTAAAGATCATGAAATATATTGAATAAGAAAGCTACATCACAAATTTTGCATAAATTGGATCTGAGGTTTTCATGAAAAAATGTTAAAATTTCAAATCTGAAGGCATAGTGTTGAAGAAAGAAAATGATGAGCCATTTCTAACTCTCTCGCTCTTCTCAAATAAATGATAGATTAAAATTACCTACATATAATATTTCTATATTTTAATATATCCCCTGTAAAATAAGATGAAAATTACTTGCTAAAATCAATGATGACATAGGATGATAGAAAGAACTCTGAAATTTTCCTGCATATTGTACTTTGTAAGAAAGAACAGTTGATCAGAAAACAATAAGTAGTTACTGCTTAACCACCACAATTAGCCAGATTCTTTCCTTCCAAGGCTCTAAAACAAATGTGAAGTGTGCCCTTCTCAGTTTGAATAAGAGATGAGTTCTTCTAAATTGACAGATATTTTACATCCAATCCCTTGATTATACTAAAATAATTTTCATTTTTAAATTAAATTATACAGTGGACATTCAGACAAGTCCAAATGAATTTTAATGCACAAGTTACTTAGCGAAAGAATCAAAAAATTTTTCTTACTAAATAATATTTCATTTATCTCTGTTTAAGTCTTTAAAAATTAAGCAAATCAAAAATATTTTCCTCAAAGTTTAACAGGATGTAGCTGAGGGGAAAAATTAATTGTTACAACTAAATTAACACTTGGAGGAATTAACACTCCTCTAACAACCAAAAAAAGTATAATATTCAAATCACATAGCTACCACCTTCATTTAATCAACATAGTGTTTGAAAATTATTTCTCAAAGCATTTATTGAATTCAAAATATTTTGAATTCTCAAAGCATTCTGAGGAGGGAAATCATCCATACATAACCATAACTTGTATATTAGAACAAACAGACTTCAACAGTTTGTAAAAGATCTTTTTCTTTAAAATTTAAATGGTCTGTTTGTCTATAATTAGAAAGTAAAATGAAGAATTGAGGCTTTACGTAAGTAGTGAAACCTTAATTTATTTCAGAAAACCACAGTATCAGGAACCATTATAAAATTAAAATATCTAATATAGAAAAAATCCGTAAAGAAATAGGCAAGGAAATTCCTCTTGATTATTAATCCAAGGGTAATTGAATGTACAATGATATTTCTTTCTAAGAATGAGACAATATAGACAGTATTCATTACTTATTCTGAAATTCATTAACTGGCAAGAACGCTTCATTAATTGCAAGTGCTATTTCCATCTAATGATATTTTTAAGTATGTTTTGCAAGTGAAAATTCAAACTACAGCAAAGTGATTTTAGTAGATCACAGGGTATAATGTACATGTGCCTTGTTCAATAAATATTTCAAGAGTAGAGAGCATCATTGATGTGAGTGATGATCTTGTGGAAAGTGAGAGGAAAAAAGAAAAACAAAACAAGAATTAGAATAAAATTATAGCTTTTAAAGTAAATGATGTTTTCTTAAAAATATTATTTTAAAAGTTTTTTTTTTTTTTGCTTTTTTGTTCTTTTGAGACTTGCCATTTCATTATTTACTAATACAAACTAGTAAGCCTTAAAATCATTCAGCTTTGGCATTTACATCCCTAAAGTTTATACTATACCAATTCCCTAATTCTTACCCCTTTATACACGTTCCTCATGCCAACTCTTATTCCATTCCCTCCTTCACCTTATCACATCCACCACCTCTCCCCCGTCCTTGACTTTCACACTTCCTCCCTACTTTATCCCTAACCATTTCCCCACCCCAACCCTATTCTGAATATCTGCCCTATCCCTTATCCTCGGCTAATTTCCCACCTTCTTCTTCTCTGCATCCCATTCCACACTCACATTCTAACCCCATTTTTCACCCCCCCCATTTCCTTCTATCATCCTTTTCCTCAGCCTATTCCTGAGTTCTCACTCCACCCTTGACCTCTCCTGTCCCAAGTCTCATCCCATCTTTGACCCTTTAACTTCACCCCAACATTAATCATAATCTCCCTCACTCTGGACCTTCAGAGATCAGGATGGAATAAAGACTAAGGTGAGGAACATGAATGGAATAAAAATATCTATTTCATACTTTTATTGATTTATGAAAATAAAAAGTAAAAGTGGGATTTTTTTCCAGAATATGTCAAAATATCCAAAATTATAGCATCCATGATATTAAAACAGCCCTGCGGAAATGACTATATCAAAATATAAGGGCTAGAATACCACTACCCCCAAAAGAAATCCTTGATAGGGAAAACAGGCTAGTTTATGCTAGCCTTTCAAAGATTATAAAAACATACACAACATGTAATTTCAAACCTTTTTCTGCTTAGTTTTATTTTCGAATTTTAATTTTTATTTATTTATTTATATATTTTTTTGAGACAGACTCTCACTCTGTTGCCTGGGCTAGAATGCCATGGCGTCAGCGTATCTCACAGCAACTTCAAACTCCTGGGCTCGAGTGATCCTCCTGCTTCAGCCTCCCCAGTAGCTGGGACTACAGGCATGCGCCACCATGCCCAGCTAATTTTTTCTGTATATTTTTAGTTGTCCAGCCAATTTCTTTCTATTTTTAGTAGAGACGGGGGTCTCGCTCTTGCTCAGGCTGGTCTCTCAAATTTCAGTTTTTGAATGACTTTCAAAAGACCCAGATTTTCTTCCTTCCGTCTATTATAAAAAACCTCTCACCTGAAGATGCACTCATTTTAGGCTCTTTGAATAAATGAACAGATACACATCACCAATTTCTTCATCTAAATTATAAAATATATTGATGAATAAAGATAAAATATGCACTTTGTGAATTTACCTACAGCATATTTTTGCTATTAAAAAGTAATATTTTAAGAGTTTATTTTTATAGCTGACTCACCTCTGACAGATTTCATTCTTTTACGCAACTACTATATACCTACAAACCAAGTTCTCTATTCTTATATATATATATATATTAGAGTAAAATAAGAGATCATCTTCAAAATAAAACTCACTTTAAAAACGCAGTGACATTCAAAATTACAGTTATATGTTATAATAATAAATTGTATTAGATATATCAACAGCTAATAAATACTACTGATTTGTCCCCAAAAGCCCAACAGTCTTGAAGATCATCATGAATGTATTAGCTGATTTTCATAATTCTTCCATAAGTGTATCTACCCATTAAAAATAAATACCCATAAATTTTGGAATTTTAGTGTTGTAGAATGGCCAAACTTCATTCCTTAAACTTAACATTTTAGTATTATGTAATAAGAGCTAATGCCTGTACATGTGCAGTACTTTTCAGGATTCAAAAGTCTGTGAAGAAGAAAAAATTAATAAAGAAGTAATATTGATTTGAAAATACCCGTTATTGTGAAAGTTAGGTAATAACACCTCTACACATTATGCCTTCTCAAACCTTTAAGCCCATCAAACTCTCAAACCAAGTATTTCAGTTTGT
>RJWJ010039802.1:0-14284 GCA_004363605.1 Indri indri | reverse complement strand
GTATTTCAGCAATGCATGCAGGCAGAAGCATGACTTTAAACTTGCAGACTAAGTCTAAATTTGATCATCAAGAACTACCTCTTCAGAAAGTAAGTATGGACTGCCCTACATGTGTCAGCATACCAAAGCCAATTAATGTTGTTTGTTCATTTAATGTGTTTAGGCTGTACATACAACCCTGCTTATTATAGACTCTCACAAGTCCAAAAAGCACAAGGGCAAATATTGTAGAGCCCGAACTCTTAGCTGCTAAATGAATATTTGTAGCTAGACTGGTTATCAGGTTACTGCTTTTTGGACTGAGCTTTGCTTTTTGGATTGAGCAGGTACATGGCTTTTTGCGTTGCTTCAAGGCTCATTTTTCTTATTATTCATTTCCCTTGTCTTTTTTCCTTTGTTTTTCTTCCTTTAGTGTTTATATATTTATTTATTTATTTTTCTTTTTTGGAGATAGCCCTATCTTCTCGTGGTGATGCATTCTGAGAACAGAGCTGGAACTATCAGATTTCAGTTGATTCCTTTGGAAAAGATGTAGGATCCTAAATTAGAACGGAAATTAAGTGGCTAGCACTTCTAAATGCTTCTTCAGCCCATTTGTGTGTGGGGGGGGATATAACATAGAAGTAAAATATGAGAAACAAGTTCGTGGCTTAGGAAACTAGGTTAATGGAAAAGTAGCCAGTTCACTTGGTTTTAAATGAGAATGTGGGCACATTCAAAAGGGAATATACTGGAAGAGGAAACATTTCCATTGTTAAAGGAGTATTTCTGCTTATTTTATGCAAGCAAAACTGAGAATGCACATTTTACATGTTTGAATTGATTAATGTCTCTGTCTTCGTTAACATTTTAGTGGAGACTCATGAGTCATTTTCACACAATATGTCATTATGGCTATATATTAATATAGTCATTAGCCTAGTAAGTTGTTTTGAAAAAAGCAACGCAAAGCAGGATAAGAAAATGCCAGCAGCCTTCAAACACTTCTCTCTTAAAAAAATTAATAAACATATGAAACAAACTCCTATCCCAGCAAAATTAAGGTCATAGACATCAAATTCATATTTTATTGTTAAATTAGTCTTTAATGACATTCCCTAACTCTGGACAGTTTGGCTCCTACTATGAATAGAATAAAAAAATCAAAAAGACATTTATATCCACAGCTTTTTCATCACCTACCACCACTTTAAAACAAACAAACAAACAAAACCCACTAAACCGATAGCCTTTGAATGTTATTTTTCCTGTCCTCAGTCTCATGTTCCAGGACCAGTGGTGTGCTGGTAACTTTCTCTCCGGGGAGAAAAACAAGGCCCTGATCTGTGGTATTTTCCAATGTCAGTGATATAATACTCCCACTATGGCCAATTTCAAGGTGCCAACTTAATGTCACTGAACTCAGAATTGGGAAGACTCATGTATAGTTGGATCTCAAGAGTCAGTACAAATTGTCTCCAGCACACTATCAGCACAACTATTTTCACTTGAGTTCCTACCGTAATGGAACCTGTTCTTCATGGCCTCTCAGATGCCCAAGGCTCTCATCCTCTTCCCTAACAAAGCCAGTTTTCAAAAAGGTCTTGAAACTTAATTGCACTAAGGAATAGATGAGATATCACAGCTTTTTTTTGTTTGAGACAGGATCTGGCTCTGTCATCCTGGCTAGAGTGCAATGGCATCATCCTAACTCACTGCAACCTCAAACTCCTGGTCTCAAGCAATCCTCCTGCCTCAGCCTCCTGAGTAGCTGGGACTAGAGGCAGATGCTATCCTGCTTGGCTGATTTTTCTATTTTTTGTAGAGATGGGGGTCTTACTCTTTCTCAGGCTGGTCTTGAACTCCTGGCCCCAAGCAATCCTCCCCCCTCGGCCGCACAGAGTGCTAGAATTACAGGCGTGAGCCACTGCACCTGGCCACATACCACAGCTTTAAATAGGCACCTCTCCTAGAGGCCTTGGCAATTAGAAACAAATCAAATCTTCAAACTAAAATGATGGGATTTCAAAATTCAGCAAGCATATTAAAGAGATCTTGGTATTAAGAAAGCTATTGCCTGAACCCCCTGAAATTATATAGAGACTCCCTCATTTTGCCTAATTTTTGGCTATATTTATTCATCAATATATATAATATTAATAATATAGATATGTGCAGTATCTGAAAAATGGCAATATGCTTGAAACAGTGTTTCTCAGTGTCTACCTTATTCTCCAAATATAAATTAGGTGCCTCTGTATTGCCGTATTAATTTTCTTATGTCATTTGGGCTACCCCAGATGGATTCACTATCTATTACTATAGTTCTAAGATGATCTGTAACAGAAATAATGCAGAGTTATATTTGGGGACTTCTCAACCATCCTCAGTTGGGCACAGAGATGACCTAAAGGTATTCTCTTTGGATGCAAACCAAGAATAATTCCCAAGTCAATAACCAAGTATTGAAAGACTCCACCTCAAAATAAATTATCATCAATATTATCTGCACCAAAGAAAATGAAGAAGAAGGAGGAGGAGGAGGAGGAAGGGGAGGAGGAGAAAGAAGGTACAGCAAGGCATGAAAAAGACACACAGGCAGGGCGAGCACTCCAGCACTGCAAAGATATTATGATCCCAAACTTACCAGTTTAAGGCCTGTAAACTTGAAGCATTTAGGCAGCTGGGACAACTCTCCTGCCCCGTCACCAGTGCAGGAACCTTATCGGGCACTGGGCGCTTTAATCAGTTTCAAGAACAGTTCCAGGCTCTACCTCCTCCCATGGATTCCAATCTAAGCCTCTGTCCTTTCACCTCCATGCTCATATACATCTCTTCTACAGAGCTTTGATTTGAAAATCTGTTTGTTTTTTCTGCCAAGCTTTAGAGCAACCTCTCTTCAAATGTGTTTCTCAGTTTATCCCTTCTTGGCTCCACTCACCATTACTAACACAGTCCCACGATTGAGGTTCAGTTTCCCTAAACCTTTCTCCCCAGGAGAGGAGAGAGCCAAAAATCATTTTCCTTTGATTTAGAAATGCATAAAAGGCTATTACAACACTTTTGCTACTTAAGATAATAAAAATTAGTGTCTCAGGTATTTAAGATTTATTTGCAGCCCCTAAAGGCTCATTACCCATGAGAACTGCACTAAAATAAAGGGTAAGATCAATGTATAAACAAATATTTTCAGTAAATAAAATTGACAAAACTATTCCATCTCCAGTGGAAATTCTCAAGCTATATCTTTTATTCATAAAATTCCTGAATTATAATATTGGCCATCTCTAGGTAGATGCTATGGCAAATGAGTCTGGGGTGTCCTAGAAAGAATGAATGAAGTGGGAATCTAAATTAAGGTTTTCACCTATTAGAAGTTAAGCACTGGAAATGGAGTCGCAACATCCATTTGAACAGATGATGCCTTTCCCAAGGAAGATTTAGGGGCTGACATCCAGACCCTATTCCTGTCCTCTCTGTTTGCCAAGACTTGCCTCTTACAACAATGAGGAAGGAACACCTTTTTGTATTTCCTCTGCTGCCCTAAGACTGTCTTTAAACACATTTGAAATAAACTAATTAAAGGATATGATTATTTGTGAATGAAGATTAAAGAACTCCGCACTGGAGAAGTATTTACATAGTGAATATTTACATGGAAGAAAAGGGAACACTCCCCTAGATTTTGCTAGGTATTTTGAATATTTCAAATTTTTTCATATTTATTATATGCCAGGTTGAGACTTGTACATTTTTCATGGATTACAAAAGCTAAATATAGACTTTCTATACTATAAATAATAAATTGTATTTTCTATGATAATTTTATGGAATGTTTTAAGATATTAAGAAAATACCAAAATGACAACAAAAGTTAACTTAATAAATTTAATTTCCTGTAATATTTTCATTCATTGATGCTTATGCTATTATACTTTCCTAGAAAATGTAATAACATTTAGGAACCAGAACATTTAGAACATTTGAATCAGACTGTAGAATTATTAGTATTTTCTATTTATTTATTCATTCATTCATTCATTTATTGATTTATCATTTATTTACTGCCTTTCCAAAAAGCATTTAAGGCAATTTTCTATGATGTTATTAATGGTTCCATGTGTTTCTTTGGATGTGTTCTATTGTAATTGAACTGAGCTGCTGTCTTGAATTTTATGTTATCAGCAAGAAACACAACATTGTAAAATGTCAGTACGAGCTACCATTTTTATTATGTAAAGTATACATACAAATACATATTTCCATTGGGAGAAAAATAAGGACTAGGATTTATTGAGAATCTACTAAAGTGCCATGAGGCACTTTAAATATATTTTTTCTCACAACTCACTAAATCCCTCAAAGAACATATTTATCTCCATTGTATAGATGAGGAAACTGAGGCTCATGTGTCACACAAAAGAATGTATTTTTATTGTTTCATTGTTGTCTCCCCTGCACTTAGCATAGTAGTAGGTAGAATTTAAAACTGCCTTTGCTTGATACCCATGTAAATATTCTTTCTACTACATGATGATGCCTTCTCAAATGTTTGTAAAACCTAACATTTTCATAGAACATGACTCATCATTAGTTGATAAACCTCTTTCATACGCATTATTATCTCACATTGTCTTCAGACCAACTGAGAGAAGGAGATATTATGGATGGAGTAAAGAATATACAAGTAGAATATATTAACTCATCCAAAGCATATCATGACCCTAATCATTCCCTATGTATTACAGGTATAGTGCTCTCTTAGTTAGCTAACTTAATGAAAGTTAGTAATTACCTTGTGCTTGTTCAGATCCACTTGCATTTCCTGAGCACTCAGTATCACCAAGAATTATGTTTGGTAGCAGCAAAAGGGTAAAGGTTATGGACCCAAGAAAATCGCTCATTAATCATCCAGACTGCTGCAGCCCTAGAGAGAAGCAGGGCTGGGGAAGAAATCATTGGCCTTTCCTAACTCCGTCTGCAGGTATCTGGCTGCCAATAAATAGTATGGTCTCTTCTACACTGGAGAAATTGATAATTTTCTCTTGTCCTTTTTTTTAACTTCTATCACCATGATATTATGCCATCACATCTACTGCTTATTGGCTTATTGAATTAGGCACTAATATAAATTAATTATAATTTCACGGGCAGGAAAGCTGACATCACAGAAATATACATATTATATAATCTTATCATATAATTTTGCCTGGAAGAAATTGATCTCACTGTTTTATTAAAATTGGTAAATTAGTTAGTTGATATTCATCCCACCAGATTTTGAGTTAGAGAAATTTAGATAGCAATGTTTGCACCTAAACTGTTTTTAAATTTCTAATGTCCTTTCTTACTGGATCTATGCAAATGGCTCAGGATCAGATAGTACCAACATTCGGTATGCATTTATTCACCCTAGTGCCAAGGGTTACTTTCTTAATGCCATTTTTTTTCCTGCTGAAAGCAAAGCAAGATTTATGCTGCACCTCAGGGCAACTCATGCCTATAATTTCTATCAATTTTGTTGCATTTATTATTGGCTACCTATCCCTCAAGAAAGATTTGCTTACCTTTCTAATTATGAAAAAAGCTTTCAGCCTGTAAATCCACATAAATTCTCATACACGGTGGCTAAAATTACCAAAATATTTAACAATAATGTTAGTACTCACGTGGGTGCTTCATCACCATTATCATGAAATGCTGGCTTAAAAATCATTTGGCCTTTACATTACTATCTTCAGATTGAAGCCCATGGAATCATAATCACTTAGATCCAAGCCTGGTGTATATTGACTTTTGTAATATCTATATTTTCCAAAAAGTATGATGAAAAAGAATAATATAACAATAATTTCACTGGAAATACTTTGCAAAAAATTGTTTTTAACAGTTTAATCCCTTTATGAACCATGTGCCAATTACTCAACAAAACAGGTCCTTGTGTTCTTAAGTGATATGTCCCAAGACCTTTGCAAAGTGCCAAATTTTAATACCACTGTAATACAATTCCTCCAGCAAAATGCAATAAGTATAATTTCCCAAGCATACTGTGCACTCATTGATTAGCAGACCAGAGCAAAGCTGCTGTATCAGCTAAGCTTATTTAACTTACTTATGTGAATGCTGTTCACACATGTTTGTACATATATACATACATATAGATACACATGCATAGACACATACATATGCAAACACACACATATATAGACACAAATGCACATTTGTCTCAGCAAAATTACAAATTACTTCTTCAAGTAGACATTCATGATCATTCACAATAGTCAAAATCACAAATATTAAATCTACAAATGTCCACACTCATCTTTGCAGATAGCATCTGTTCAGTAAGACTTCTACAGCATTACCGCATTTCTTACAAAACATAATAATTTCTCATTTTTCATTAAATCACACTGGCCATTTTCTCTATTACTTTATGAAATATTAAGGACTTGCAGAATTTAGAAGCTAAGGGAATAGTGTATTTTGATGATTTGCCATGTTTTTTATCTTTAATTAGTTATATATAATGAGGAAAATAAGATACATTTTTACTCTTATCTAAAGAAAATATCTGGCCAGGTGCAGTGGCTGATGCCTGTAATCCCAGCACTTTGGGAGGCTGAAGCAGGAGGATCACCGGAGACCAGGAGTTCCAGACCAGCCTGGGCAACACAGCAAGAAATAAATTTAAAAATTAGCTGGGCATGGTGGTGCATGCCTGTAGTCCAAGCTACTGGGGAGACTGAGGGAGGAGGATCTCTTGAGCCCAGAAGTTTGAGGCTACAGTGAGCTATGATTGCACCACCACATTCCAGCCTGGGTGGCAGAGCAAGACCCTATCTCCTAAAAAAATAAATAAATAAAATGTCTGAAGAAAATATCAAGAATGTGTTCCAAAAAATAATTGAATGAATAACTGAACATCAGTTTGGTTATTTTCTCTGGAATAATAAATTTCAACAGTGATAGCTTAATTTTTAAAAATATTTTTCAGGAGCTCCTTTGAGCCTTTTATACAATTTTAGCAGCTAAGCAACTGGATTTATATACTATACTCCTTTGGGAAAGAATGTGAACATACTGCATATTTCTCTTTTTGGTCCCCCCCACCACTACCACTACCACTACCACTACCACTAAACATCAATAAATTGTTTTCATGGTCTTTCTATTTCTGCAAACTTAAGTCACCACTGGGTATCTCGTTTAATAAAATCAAAAATGCCAGAGAATTCTTACATAGAAGTTGCTTTCGGGAAATTATTTCAATTTTTCTATCAAAATTATATTTTTGATAAAGATAATAAAAGATAAAGATGAAAAAAGAATATCCTTTTTTATGTGTTTGCATCTTTATGTTCCCTCTGGCACCTGTAATATAGAAGAATTGGTATGATTGTTAATTCTAATTTTAAAAAACAGAGATATTAATTTATAAACTAGTGAAGAGCCTACACCATCATATTAGGATTTTGACTAAAGGGCTTTAACCTTTTTTTTTACACCAAAAAGAATTTTGTGATTCTCAATTGCTCTCTAACAATGATTCAGAGTCATGTCTGGGCAGCTAAAGCAAGTGTGGTAGAGGAAATAGAGATGGAGATGGGGATAATATGGAGATAAAAAAGGAAACCTGTGTTGAATTCTGGCTGCTTCTCAAAAATCTGCATTGCATAGACCTAGCCAGATGAACATATTAATTATTCCACTTCACTGGCAGACATACCAAGTCAGAAAAGACATAAGTACTAAAAATCAAAAAGAAAACACTGGCCAGTTGTGTTTAAACTGCAGGATTATGTTTTAACTGCTTAATTTCAATATTTGTATTTTCCATATTTTAATACCCAGAAAATTATGTATGGGCATATGCAAACATATTCGTCTAGAAAACATGAAGACTAGAAAATCAATGCTTGAAAACAGATAGGAGTTGAATAGCTACCTGGGTATTTTCAAGTAACATGTAACTTAAATGTGTTGTCTACATTTGATTTTTCAAATAAACACACATTCATTCCTAAATAACCCAGGAGCTTAAATTCAGTACCCCTTTCTTCTTTTTTTAATATTTTCTGATAGACTTGTGAAAAAAGAATTCACATTACCAAAGTACGAGAAGAAAATTGAGTTATCTCCTTACTTTTCATTATATCCAGTCAACCCAAGGAAGACTTCATCTAGAGTCATAATAAGTTCTATTTTAAAATTTTTCCAAACAATGCTTTTTAAAAAAATGCATGTGGTCAGAATGCAGATAAGGTGATTCTATAATTGTTTCTCAAAGGAGAACAAACTGGGAACTCAATATAACCAGGTTAAGTCTGGCAAGCAGCCCATCTGTAACATGTTATGAAGAGAATAGTGCAGTTCTCCTTTTCTGGGGTTGGAGGATAATTCCTTACACAGAGTGCCGCAGCACATACGCTCTCAAACCAGGCTTTATCAGTAGGAATTATTTAGAACATGTGCAGAAAATGGCACAGCTAACACTGGGGCATAACATCTCAACCACATAGTAATTCCCCAGGAAACCAACCAGTGCTCGTATATCCTATAGACTAGGGAAGGAAAAAAGCCTTTGCAAAAACAGATACAAATATACCATTATATATCCCTCCACTGGGAACTATCTTTCTGATGGTGTGTGATTGCTTGCTATTACTCAGGTTACAATAGGAAGTTGCCCCAAAATATTTAATATTACTAATAATAAACACAGGAGCATTATTATTTGTTAAAAATAATATGCAGAAAATAAGCCAAAAATAAAATATACATGAAGAATTTAAATGTTAATACATAAGTGATTTATATAAATAAATAAATTTGGTACTCAGAACAGCCATGGTTTATTTATACTGTGAGTCTAATAGCATAATTTTTTCTAATAGCATATTTTTAATGTTGGTTTAATATTTCCCTCAAAGCTATTTGTAGATAATGCCATAAATCTTGCATTATGCCAATGGTGACACTATCTTGGGTTAGTGCAAGGCATATTCTCCCAGAATCAATACAGCCTTATAAATTTACTTTAGGTTATGGTTTGGAATATTGGAAGTTACATTCTATGTATTATATGGTTTCAATTTATATTCTAAATAGTAAGATCATATTAAAGAGACAAATTAAGCAAATTTTAAATGTGGTTTTTAACACTTGGTTGATTTTATTCTGATTATTTTTATTCAGGTACTGTAAATAATCTAAACTTTTCTTTAAAATTCAGTAAATAACTTTAAGATGGTTATCTTAATTGTATTTCTCATTGCTTCTAAAAAGCTGTCAATTTAGAATTTGTACCTAGTAAACAGTATATAATAATATTTCCAGTTTAGGATATGTTGTTCTGCAATTAAACAAAATTAATTTTACCATAATCATTAGGGATTCTTTTCAGAAAACTATGGTAAACTTCTACTACATCACTAAAGAATGCCATACCATTTTTGCAATAGACCCCGTCCCAGCAAAGCAACATTTTAGACAATGGACAAGAAGATGTATCTCCTAGTGGCCAATGGAATCCTTATCCACTTGGGAGGCGGGATGTACCTCCGGACACCATTACTAAAAAGGTAACTAATTTCAAATTGATGACACGAACCATGAACCTTCCACATCCATTGTAATATGTAATCCATATCTTGTGTCTTAACATCATTTCTAACTATGTGATAACTTTAGGCTAAATATTATCCTAGTATAGCATGTTTGGTTAACTGTAAGTGCATTGAAAAGAATGGAAAATAAACACCGTCAAGTGTTCAGAATTGGTAATGAATGTTTATAAACAACATTCTGCCACCTCTCTGCAGATACTACGTCTTTGACTTAAGAGTATCTAAAGATACTCTAACCTCTTATTACCCATCTCTGAAGTGCAAATACAGAAAGGTGTATTACATATATTTCTGATTCTCTTGGCTTCAGCAGTATGTTGTAGCCAATTTGCATAAAATGAGATTTGACCACAAAAAGACTGATTCACTATATCTAAAGTCATAATTCATTCAAGAAACATTTAGTGAGCAACTGTATGTACACTACTCTATGTGGAGCACTTACTAGATTCTGGGGAAACAAAAATGAATGAGGTGTGGTTTCTTACCTCAAGAACCTTTTAATCTACTGAAGAATGCTGAGTCTTAAGTAGGTAATTATAATACTACATGATAGATCACCAATACAGGAGTAAAAAGAAAGCCAGCACCTGGGAAAAGATCATTGCACCCTATATGAGAGACAAGGGATTTGCATCATTTCAGAATGTATTTTTTAAAACTCATACAAATTGATAATAAAGGCATATGACACAATTTTTAAAACTGGCAAAATACAAGGGGACTCAGGAGGTAAATAAATATTAAAACAAAACTGAACCTTTCTATCAGAGAAATGCAAAAGATGCTATTTTATATTTACTAGACTGGCAAAAATTAAGAAATCTGAAAAAGTTGTTCACAAGTATAAGAGCAATGGAAACTCTTCTGTACTTCTTATAGGAGCATCAAGCACAATCACTTTGGTAACAAATTATCTTGTAAAGCTGAACATTCATATACCCTACATTCCGGCAATTCTCCTCCTAAGATATTAAACTATAAAAACTCTTGTACATGTCATCAAGGTACTTGTAATGTTTACAATACCAGCAAACTGGAAAAACTCAAATTTCTATCACCGGGAGAGTATGTAAATAAGTTCTGTTTTCACACAAAGGAATATTTCACAGCAGTGAAAATTAGTAAACTATAATTACAGTACTGTGTATAAACTTTAGAAACATAATTTGAGTGGGAAAAAAGTTCCAGGAGATGGAAAACATCAGGAATACCATATTTATAAATCTCAGAAACAAGCAAAACTAAAAATACACCATTTAGGCATAAGTAGTACATGAGAAAGAAAACTACTGTTGTAAGTGAATGGTAAATAGAATATTTACGATTATGGTTACCTCTAAAGAGAAGGTAGTGGTCGGATCAGGGAGGAAGCCGATACAATTGTTGGTGCTATTCTAATTCTGAAGTCTAATTGTGGTTCTTATACTCTAGTTTTTAAGCTGAGTGTTCATTTTATAATTATGCTCATAACTTACATATATATTACATACCTACCTACATTCTTTGTGACGTAGATGATTTTTTTCCCTTGATGACTACTTCGGTGCTTTAAAAAAAGTACATTAAATATCAAATTTTATTTTATCCAAAATAATTTGTAATGTTACTGATTTTGAGGCACTATGCACGTTGTTAATTTGCCTATTGGGTAATGATATCCAGCACTACAAGTAAATATGATGTGGTGAGTGCTGTGAAGATGGGATACAGGGCTATGATGACACCTGGAAAGGGCATCTGTTTAGTGAGGAGGTTGCGAAGAGAGGAGTGGTGTCAAATAAGGTGAGAAGGATAAGCAGAAACCAGACCATGCTGGGCTTTCTCTTGTAGGAAATAGGAAGGGGAACATTAAAGTGTTTTAAATAGAGAAAGGATATGATCAAATTTTCATTTAGAGAACACTCGACAGCTTTTCAGAGAATGAATTGGAGAGAATGGCTGGAGACAATGGAACCAGGTAAGAAGCTCCCACTGTGACCTGGGCAGAGGAGACAGAAACAATGGGTAGTGGACAGAAAGGCATAGATCCAAAACCATCTTAAAAGGTAGAGCCAAAATGATCTTGTGATTGGCTGGACATAGGTCATAGAGATAGTTAAAAGTTCTGAAGCTGATACCCAGGTTTCTAATTTGGTCAAGTGAGTGATGATGTTTCATTCGCCAAGATGAAAAATAAAGACAAAGTAACAGGAGAAGAGCAGGAGAAGTTTAGGTTTTATTATATTGATTTGAGGTATGTATCTTTCGGGCATTTAAGTGGAAGTGTTCAGTGGATATTTGAATGTATTTATCTAAAGTTCAGTAGAGAAATTTTAGCTGGAGATGAAAATTTAGGAGTCATCAGAACGTGTTATTACTGAGTCATGAGTGAGACAGAAGAATGGCACAGAACCCCATGGAACAACATCTAAGAGACATAAAATACTTAGGAAGAAGAGACAGAGAAGGAATAATCAAAGATTTTATCAACAGGATGATTTCTACAGCAAGTTGTAGAAAATTCAATGGAAAAACTTTTAATATTAAGGAGATATTTAGCTAACATAAGAAGTAGCCAAGATCTAGGCTAATCCTCAAATTTAATACTTGGTTCTCTATTATTAAACACTTAGGGACTTTTTTCCCATTCCTCTCTGCCACCACACTGCTGGCTTTATCCTTAAACTGATTCCTCTCATAATTATAAGATGATTATCAATGACAATTTGTGTTATGAGCTTCCTCTTTCAAATCCAGCGAGAGAGAAACAAACTTCTAGTAAGTGTCTCTTAGGAGAAGACACTTTTATCCCTGAATCTTTCCATACCCCTTCTTACATCTCATTGATCCAAAATAGCTAAGGACTTCCCACTCCTAGCAAGGGGAATGGAATTATGTGAGCTACAAGGAAGGTAGAGGAATATTTAAGATGGCAAATACCTGAACATATTTAAAGGCTGAAGGGAAGAAACCATTAGTGATGGGGAAATCGCAAATCTCGGACAGGAAAGGGGGGGAAATCTGCTTTTTTTCTGAGGAAAGAGGAGAGAATGGATGTGATGGCAGCATATGGAGAGAGTGCCTATCAGAGCCAGGAGTAAGCTGCCCAACCAAACGAAGGAATCATATCCACTCACATAGTTGCAAAAAGTCACTATCACTTTACCTTAAAAGGAAAAGTCTTACTCATTTATTCCTCTAAATGGAACTAGCAAGTGTTTATATTATCCATCCATACATTCATTTTCAAAGTCCATAATACATTTATAATCATACCATCAATACACATCATGATGATCATTTCCTTGTCTCCTTACTTGCTTTAAGGAACCCATGCAATCCTGTGATTGATTAAACATTTGTGAACTGGTGGTTAACCTTATTAAAGGCTAAAATAATTGTTTAGTCTACCTGAAAACTTTATTAAACTTTTATACTTCTTGTCAAATGGGAAATAATATACTATGTCTTTAAAATGTTATCACGTCTTTAATGCACAAAGTCATTTGTATCTTCTTCCTACTATCATGATAAGCAGCTTCTGACTGCTCCGTGTTACAGCAACTTTGCTTAAAATCTGAGATTTCTTGAATCTATAAATAGATATGTCTACTTGTTAACTTTCAGAGTAAAGGGGATAAAGAATGCTTTAAATATTCAAATTTAGCTATTATTATATATTAATTGAATATGCCAAGTTAACATTCAGTGAGGATCAACCTAAGGAAATGAAAATAGTAACAGAAGTATTATCCTGGGCTGCAAAATTTACTAAAATAAGTGTGCTAATTATACTATTATTTATTGAATTTATATTTTCAGTGAATGTTTTTAAAAGTTAATGTTATTTTTGCAATCATCATTCAATGAGATATTATGTGTATCTTAGGATACACATAATAAAAATGAAAACCTAGAAATTGAACTATAAATTGAATGGGGAATCAAGGGGAGTAAGTGGTGAAGAATTCTTAGCCAGTGCATACATTTGAGTTTATTTCTCCAAGCCTTTCCAGGAGATTTTTTTTAATCTTATCTCTATACCTAAGCCATAAGAAACCACTGTGATGCTATAGGGATTTGGTGGGAAATCAATTTTATAGAAAGGCTTTGACTGGTGGCTCTCTATTCTAGCTATCATAGCTTTTTGGTTGAATTAATACTGGTAATACTCTTGGCCATGCCTACCAGTACTCCAAGCACAATAGGGGAACAAATGTCTGTACCTTCCACGCTGTGGATCCAGAGTTAGACACATAAAATAACTGGACAAAAAAGTGTTCATCTCTCTGAAAGCATTTTGCTCCTGTATCTACTGCTACTAACTGTGTACCTGAGAGTGGCTAGGTGACAGCAAAATGTTGAGGTGTTAAATCCTGTCTTGTTGTTTTTTTCTTATTTCTATTATTTTTATTTTTATTTATTTTTTTATTTTTAAATCTCATGATCTAATTGATCTTTTTTTTTTATTGTTTGTTGTTTATAGGGGTACAGATGTTTAGGTTACGTATGTTGCCCTTGCCCCCCCTTCCCCCCAAGTCCCAGTCCCAAGCGTGTCCATCTCTCGGAGGGTGCGCATTGCACCCTTTGTGTATGCATATATCCATCCCCTCCTCCCCCTCACCCCTCCCCCTTCCCCTCCCTCCCTACCCGACATCCAATAGATGTTATTCTTATATGTACACTTATGTGTT
>RJWJ010039801.1:0-14287 GCA_004363605.1 Indri indri | reverse complement strand
TTTTGAGGACTCCTGCATATGCATGTTAAAATAAAATTTGTATGCCTTTTTCTCCTATTAATTGATTTTCCTCATATCAGTGATTTTTCAGTGAACATTTAGGAGGCCAAGAACCTTGGACTCTATACCACAAATGGCCTTCAGGCCATTTGAATACTTTAAACATAACTCATGCTTATTATAGAAACTTAAATATAACCCATTCTTATTATAGAACATTTTGAAAGTTTAAAAAATAAGAAATTAATTATATCATACAATACTACATTTAATAATTCATGTATATGTGTCTGCATGTGTGTTTGCATTTAAAGTTTTGAAAACATAGAATTCTGTCACACTTTTTATTTGAAATTTTAATATAAAATATATACTCTTTGAAGATACTGTATCTAATACTATAACATGTGGCTCTGTTCTTTCCCTTTTGTTGTATATATAGGTTTTTCCAATTTCTTTATAAATAATTTGATAAATGTCTCTGTCCCAAGAATAGATCATAGAAGTGGAAAAAAATGTGGTCTTGCTAAAAACATCATATGAAAAAGAAAGAGCAGACTAAGACACGTGTGTATCTATATATCCAGTGGTTCCGTGGAGGGACCCCTCATTGACCTGATTGTTAAGATCAATAGGGTAACAGAAACAGAACTGAGATAGCTGAGTAAGAAGGAAGTGCCCCTGCTTCTTTGCTGTTCTCTCTCTTACTTGCTTTTCCATAAGGAGGATAACTTGTACATCTTTGTTTGGAGCAGAAATTATCAAACTTTATCTGTAAATGGCCAGAAAGTAAGTATTTCAGGTTTGCAGGCCATCTTGTCTTTGTGACAACTATTCAACACTGCCATCATGGATTAAAAGTGTCACCACCCAACCAGGCTGTATTGCCTATGGCTTAAAAGGAAGCCAATACACTGAGATAGCAGAGGTTGCAGCAGAGAAAGAGTTTAATATTGCAGGGCACTGAGTGAGGAGATGGGAGAAATTTCTCAAATTCATCTCCCTTAGAATTTTTGGGCCAGGGTTTTTAAAGATAGTTTGGCAGACAAAGGGCTAGGGAATTGGGTCTGCTGATTGGCTGGGGATGAACTCATAGGGTTGGGAAGCAGAAATTGTCTTCTTACACTGAGTCAGTTCCCAGGTAGAGCATTGCAGGACCTGTTGAGTCCATTCCTAAGTATGGCCGCTGGTCTGGTTGGCATCAATTGGCCCACCAGAATGCAGAGTCTGGAAAATATCTCAAAGACCGGTCTTAGGTTTCACAATGGTGATATTATCTATGGGAATAATTAAGAAAACTATGAATCTTATGACCATCAGTTATATGACTCTTGACCAGTAAGCAATTATAGAAAAGCAAGCTAGGGAACCATGGCTGGTTATTTTTTTTAACTATGCCCATACCTTTGCAGAGTTCAGGCCCCTTGTGGGCCTTTCACCTTGTGGCCCTTTATTAATTTTATAAAGGGTAGTTTCAAAAGTAGCCATAGGCAATATGTAAGAAAATGGGCATGGCTGTGTTCAAATAAAACTTTATTTACAAAAAGAGACAGTACGCTGGATTTGGCGTGGTTTATTGACCCATGATTTCAAGCCCAAAATACTAATTGGACAAGGTTTACCAGTAGGCAGGGTCACTGTGTTTTAAAAGGTTGTGTATATTGATTTTTGTATCTTGTAACTTTACTGAATTTGTTTATTAGTTGTAACAATTTTTTTTTTACAAGATTGCTCAGTTTGGTCACCACTTCTTCAGGCATTAAAACTGGGAAACTGAGATACCCACTAATGAGGTTAGACATCTTTCTTTTTCTTTCTCCATCTGAATATTGGTTATTGATCTGGGTCAGAGGATGACAAAAGTTGGATCCAGGCTTGCATGTGAGAAGTAGAGGCCTTGTGTCTAAGCTGTGTGCTAGAACTCAATATTATTGGCATTTGTCTTTAAGGAGTATTGGGCAAAACTCAGCTAAAAGCAAAAAGGGATTTTATTAGTCATTTGCTATAATTCTTCTGTGTTGAGCTCCTTCGGAAAGCGTACTTGGTAAGAGGGTAATTGGCAGGGCATGATTTGCAAATTCTTGGCTTTTCTAGTTAAATATCATCAAAAATTCACTCTGTAGTTTTTGTGGGAGCAATACCTTTTCTGCATGTATGGTTAATGTGATATTTTACCACAATGAACCATATTTTCTTCCCTAAATAAAACTTAAAAAATGTCACTTGAATGTCAGTGTACATGTGACTATTGTTTAGAGGACAGCATTGAGAGATGGCAGGAGGCCAGATGGACTAATCTGATTGCAAGTGGAGCAGGGGCTTCTGGCCTGCCCCGTGGGATCTTCTGAGAGGAAACTCTAATGAAAAATAGATTAGATTTTTACCAAGTGGAGCTTCAGGAGTCGAATGCTTAAATTGTACACTTCCCATCCTCATTACAATTACTGTCATAAGAATTGATTCATATTATGTTATTATTATTATTATTATTATTGGTCCTCTTTGCAATTTTACTAGGAAAAAAATAAGATCCAGGAGTGCATTATCTGCACTGCACAGGGAACCAGTGAATACTGTCCCTGTATCTGTGAGGTATCTTTTCTTGCTGTGATCTGTATGTGAAGGTGGCTTATGAGAATTCATGTTCTCAGCTTGGAAAAGCATGGCACAGGATGTGGGAGACTGAGAATCTGTCCAAAGGAGCAGACAGTAGGGTCAGCAGCAGAAACAGGAGGTGTAATTTACACATACAAAAGGGTATAGGTAATGTGTATTTTAAAAGGAAATAAAGGTAAAAACTAATAATTAAGGGGATAGAAAGCAAAATGGTGAAAAAATTCTATAGTGAACAGTTAAAGATATTAAGGAAAGACTTTTTAATATCAAGTTATTTGAATAATGCTGCTTCTAAGGAAGTAATTTCAATAAATGGAACGACTGGGAGGGAGTGTGGAGATTTTCTAGTTCACCCCCTGCATGGTACAGAAGGGGATGGACTCACAAAGCTCAGTAATGACCAAAATATCCTGATCCACTTATGTTACCTTTCTAGAGCCCCCTTCCAATCTCTATACCAGATATTGCCACTCGAATATTCTTCAAATTCTTTAAACTCGACATACCTGATGTGGAAATCATCATCTACCCAATCCCATCCCTACACTGTCAAACTAGCCCAACTTCTGAATTCTCTTTTGGTTTTTGTAATACCTCCATTCTTCCATGTGGATCAGCCTTCACAGTGAGTACCGCCTCTCCTTTCCCTCCATATACAACCAGGAACCCAGTTCTCTAAGCTCTTTCACTCCAAGGTCTCCTTTGCTAACACCTCCTCCTCTTTCCACTGCCACTGTCCCAGTTCAGTATGTCATTTCTGCTTAAGCTATTACAATAGCCCCTATTGTTGTTTCTAAGCTTCCAATTATTTCGCTAATGCCGTCTATCTTGTAAACTCCTGGTTGCCAAATAATTCTTCATAAAGTAATTGTTTGATTACACCATTCTGCAGAAAAATGATCAGTTGTTTCCTCATCCCTGATGATTAAAGTCTTCACTCATTCATTATCTTGGGAATCAAGACCCTTTACATTCTGGTTCAAATCTTCCTTTTCTTGACTGATTTCCCTCTCTGAGTCTCTTTGTGACTTCCTGCCTTTGTGCTTTACTTGAGTTGTTCTCTTATCCTGGAATGTTCTCCACTCCTACATTTCTCTAACTATAGAAATTGCATTTATTCCTCAAAACTAGATCGACTACTAAGACTTTTCCTGATCCTGTACTGACTATTCCAGGTGTAAACCATCTCACATTCCAACTAAATTACAATTCCTCTAATTGGAGCTCTCCTGATTTTGACTAATTATAGGAATCATGTGAGTTTTGTAAAGACATACAGATGCTTAGGTTTTGGCAAACCTAGTGAGTCATAATCTCTATGGAATATCAGGTGCGAAACATAACCTTATTATATAAAACACACTGGTGTTCCTTTTCGCATATTGCCTTATGGTGTGTTTTAGTCTATTTTGTGCTGCTATAACAGAACACCTGAGACTAGGTAATTTATAAAGAAGAGAAACTTAGTGGCTCACAGTTCTCGAAGGTGGGAAACCTAAGTTCAAATCACTGGTAGGTTTGGAGTCTAGTGAAGCCATTCTCTTCTTCCAAGATGGCTCTGCACACTGCATCCTTCAGAGGGGAGGAAGGCCAGATGCTCGTGTGGCAGAGGTGGTAAGGCCAAGAGAGTGAGAAGGGAGCCAAAGCTGCCATTTTATGATTGCACTAATCCCACTCATGTGGGCAGAGCCCTCTTGGCCTAATTACCTCTTATAGGTCCATCTCTTAATACTGGGAGGGATGGCAATTAAATTTCAACATGAGTTTTGGAGGGGACAAACATTCAAATCATAGAATGGCACCTTAATGTTTTTTGTATATAATAAAATATTTTCTACCATATTACATAAATTTTTAGAGCTTGGGATGGATCTTTTTCTTTGTATGCCCTGCATTTTTCAGCATGGTTATTTGCATGTAGTAGGTGATTAATGCGTATCGATTGAACAAGTATATAATGTAGTTTTTTAGGGGGTAACATTATTTTTAAAAATTTATCAAAGGACTGGAGTCAAACACTATCTGTTCTTGGCCTTATTCTCTTTTTTAAAAATATCTTTTATCACACTTAAATCCCTCCTTTTGGCTGATAGGACTGATACTTCTTGGATCAGTCTCAGGTTCTAACATCTTATAAGAAATGGGAAAGCAATTAATCCTGTATCAATACTTCTTATCTTTGGGAAAACTTATGACTGAGTCAATTCAGGTATATTATTTTGGATGGGGGAAGGGGGATATTATTCACAGAATCACAGAACCCAGAGTATAATATGAAAATCATGACTATAAAATGATCTTCCCCATGTGTGTGAAGATAGAAAGATATCAAATTGCCCTGGGTGATTTGTTCTTACAATTGCTCAGGGTGATTTATTCAACTTAAGGTTTCTTCTAAGTTTTCCAAAGAAAGATAAGGCCAAATTACCTGCTGGTGCCTAATCTTTCCATACGATTACTTAAGAGACTGCTTTGGGGCAGTTTTCTGCTTTAATGATATTATGGTGCATTCATCATTTAACAATGGTGAGATGATTGTCATTTAGAGGACCCATCCTAACTGCACAATGGATTCTGATTAGGATAAAGCTGCAATTGTTGCTGATTAGAGTAACACACTGTGGTTGGCTGTTAGTGCTCCGTATCTCCTTAGAAAAAGGTGGCACCTGTAAAAATCAATAATGCATGAGTTGAGAAAGCTCTGAGATAGCATTTCTGTTAAGTCCAGAAGGAATGACTGAGTCAAACTTTCTCAGTCTCGCAAGTTTCTTGTTTCATTATCAAAGAGTTTATATCGAGCACCTGTGTTGAGCTTTTCAATATGCCAGCTGTTGTGGATCAGACAAGATAAATATGAGGCATTATTCCTACCCTCAAGTAGTTTATAATCTCATTGAGTGAGACAAGACATTTAAGCGTATACAATTAAAAGGCAATGCAAGGCAGTATGTGGGCAGTTTGCAAAGTACCATGTATAAACAAAGAATGTGATCAGGTTTGGAAAAGAGAGAAGAAAATGTACTATCCTTAAGGAAGATTGAACTTAAGCGTGATCTTATTTTATCCAAGGGTAAAATGAAATAAGTAAATAAGGAACAAAACTACTGACAGAGCTGTTTATATCTTAGTCTTTTGGGAAGAGAGATTGAGTGCTGAGTATGAAATCTAAGAATTTTTAAAAGGACATTTGGAGTATTTCTTAATGTATGTTGTATTCATTACCCCTGAAGGTGCCAGAATATAAACAACCTCTTTCTAATAGTGGCATCTCATTTTGCATTCTTAAAGTGATTTTATTTACGAATGGGCTATTAATTATCTTCATCAGTGGCAGCTGTTGGGCCATTCATTCGCCATCTTTGCATTCTGGCATTTTCCTACCCTCTCTCTTTGTGAGTGTACTTCTCTCTCTGCAGTGATCTATGGTGCTAAAGAAAGGATTTTTAAATTGACGGACTGAAAGATACCAGCACCCGAGAGAGTTTATTAAACCCACAGCCAATGAACTTGGTTCATGCCAATTCCTTTGAAAGAATGAGTGTCTGAAAAACTGCAGGGCACTCTCGTTTTAGCACTGAAAAATGAGACAGGGATTTTGAGCAGTGTGCAGTGGACATTCTGTTCTGTAGCTGAAAGTATATGTGAGAGAGAAAGAGAGTATGCTAGTGGAAGAATGGAGAAGAAAATACAAACGGGGACAAATTTATGCATGTGGCAGTTTTCCAGGGACTCTCAGAGTCTATTCTTTTCTGAAGGGTCAGGGCAAGGGAGCAGGACTCTTCTGGATGGAAACCAAAAATTCCACAACGGGAGATTTTTGCCCCCTCTTTCTTTCCCTGCTTTTTTTTTTTTTTTTTTTAAATGAAGCTTTAAATGAAACAGAAAAGCTCCTGGATCAGACAGACATTCACTTGTCTGTAGGCACGGCTGGACCAGATGGTTCCTGAAGACCCCATCCAGCCCCTGATTTTGAGAGTCTCTGTCTCCTGAGAAAGCAGTTTGTGTTTAATTTAAACATAAAGTATAGACTCTGTTGAACATTCCACAATATTGGCCAAACAGCTCAAATAATAGTGCAGTAAATTGTGTTCAGTGTACATTTCCCAGGATGTTACCTGGATTAGATCCCTAATTCCTTCTTTCATCCATCTGTTCATCCTCATTTATTAAGCACCCCTAAGTGGCAGGAGTCCAGGCTATCAAGATGAATTAGGCATAGCCCCTGAGCTTACAGTCCAATGAAGTTAAGAGAAAACTACCAAATATAATTTGTGATGAAACCAGAGAGAAGAGGCAACTGAACCAGATGTGGGGGTCAGAAATGCATCCAGAACTGAGCTGAGTTTTGATGCCTTGTAAGAGTTAACTAGGTAAAATGTGGAAGGACCAGCAAATTACATATGGTAGGACTTCAATGAGATAGTTAAGTCCATATTATCATATATCGGAGAAATTTGTCTTTGTAAATTGTACCTTATTGTAATGCGTTACAGATGTCACTATGTCATAACAATAATTATAAACTCAAAGAAGAAAGTGCCTAAAGGAAAAATGATTCATTTTACCATCTATAGTTTGGTTATGTCATGTATATTTGAAATAATTTTTCCTGTAATAAGCTAAACTTTGACCAAAATGTCACATTACATTATCCTGGCCCACTTGTAAGAGACTCAGAAAAACTGAACACTATCTCCACTGATGTGTATTTTCTAGAATCTTTAGTTGTTTCATGTGGTTGCCTTTTGGTGCTGGGGGAGGACTATTTGAATTATTGAATTTCGGTGATCATCTGAAACAGCCATATGAAGAGAAGTCATACATTTTCTGTTATTGTGGCCTTTTAACACACACTCCAGTGTGTGCAAATACATAAAAAACTTCCTAAGTGTGCGACTTTAAGCACAACCTTTAATGTACTCCCTTCCTTTGTCACTTATTAAATGGGTAAAATATGTTCTATTTTTTCCCCACCAGATTGCGGTGAGGGTCAACCAAAGCCATGTGTGCAAAAGCCCTTTATAGACTACAAACTCACGTGGCATCCTCCTTTTGTATCAGGAATACCAAGCTAAGCTGTCTTTGAAAAATTCTGACTTTTCAAACTATTCCACAATGCTCTCAATTTTCAGTTTCTCATCTTCTTACTTTTAAACCACCTTTCATATAAAATTGAATGACCGCTTAAAAACAACTGGTCACGCCTGGCAGTCTGCCTTCTCTTCTTAGAATCCTCCTAAATGAATTGCTGCTCCAAGATCTCTTACATGTAATTAATTGCAGACCGAATGTGTTTGCTTCCTTGGCTAGCTTTATTGTCATTTAAACTCACTGTGGTTTGTAAAATGGTCTGTGGGCTGAATTACTATAGGTGAAATGTTGGTAATTGTGAAACCTGTATGAGCTTAACATTATTCAAACTCAGATCTGACAATACATTAGCAAAATGTAAGGTGGTGATTCCAGCTCAATGTTCTTCATGGGAATCATGAAGTTTTTAAACCTGAAAGTGATCTTAGGGAGAATCCAGTTCAGCTATATCTCTTCCACCTGTTGGGGAAATGACGTTAAAATGAATTTGGCCAAGGTTATGTCACAAGGACCAAAACTCAGGTCTCTCATCTTAGTGCTCTTTCCATACACTCTTCTTCTTCCCCATTTTGGTATTTTAAATTTCAGTGCCAAATGCGTCCTGGTTTTCTTCATAGTCCAATGCAGGATTTGTTGATGCTATTTAGAGAGCATTTTGGTTCACAGTGTTCAATTCAGAGATTCATTCTATTAGCCAGAAAGTAGATTTTAGTTTACTCTTTTAGTATCATAATCTTGAAGAAAATTTTTGGACAAAAACGTTAGCTTTGTGTGGGGCAGGGGTGGATGGCTCTATTGACATAAACTTATGTGGCTTATAAATTAAGTACATATGTGTGAAGTAAAATTTAGAAAATCTGGGCTCTTTGTCTTGGTCTCTCTACCACGTGGCTGTGAGAACATCAGCATGTCACTTAATGTTTCAGAATCTCAATTTACTTTTCTGCAAAATGGGGATAAAGCTATCTGTTACATAAGGTTGCTGTATGGTTTAAAAGAATTTGTGAATAAGGAAGCTCATGTTGTCTGTAACATATCATGCAAGTGCATTACTTTTATTGTTTAGCTGTGTGATCAGCTTTCCAGTCTTCCAGCTTTCCTGCCTCTGGTAGGTGATTGAATTGAATCACATCTAATTCCAGTGCTATCTGATACTTCCCTAGGAATATCAAGGGTCTTCCTTAAACCTTCTTCCTTCTGATCATAAATCACCTTCCTTGTTGAAATTGTAATAACTTGTAAATTCTAATCTTTAAAAGCTTTGACTCTAGAAATGAAGAATGGTAAGGGAAAACCATCTTTTTTTTATCAAAACAAAACAGCAATTAGGTGATGTCACAAGGAAACTGAAGCCTATAAAACAATATAAAGGGCTTAGCGTTCAGAGCCTTAAAATAAACCATAGTTTATTCTGAATGTTCTTTTGAAGCAGAATTTTTGTGATTTCCCCCATGTCCATGTCCATACTAATGTTAACAGATGTCCCACCTTCCAAAACAGAGAGGCAATCTTGGCAGCTCTTCTCAGTTCGCAAATTTAATTATGGCTGCAAATGTGATAATGGAGCAACCTTTCCAAGTTTTAATTGGATCTGCATTTGGCACAGGCAACCTTCGCTTTTCCACCATATGGGTAACGGCGGTGCAAGGTGCCATCTTGCACCCTTGCTGCGAGTTAGTCAACTCTTGATTATCTGTAGAGGAATCAGCCATATAGCGGATCCATCATGTCTCTTTATAACCCCATCTAGTTATTCCTACACTTAGTACGTAGGTAGGCTGCCTCCCCACATTGTCACTGGGGGACTGTAAACTTATTTTAGTATTTATTTGGCAGAGTACCAACAATTAATCTGATACCAACTTATTCATCACTCCTTGCCATCAGGCAATCCCTTCCAAACGGAATATTCACATGGTCTTAGATGTGTATCGTGCTTTATGATTTGCAGAATACAGAACAATGCATATGATCTAGACACCAGTGCTACGGCAGGCAAGGTAAGTATTGCAGGCAAAGAAACTGAGTTTCAGAAGGTTGAGTGACCTATCCAAGATCTTATAAGTAAGGAGTGTGACTTTAGCCTTATGGGCCTAAAGTCTTGCTTCTCTATGACATTTTCCTGTAAAAGGAGGGGGGTTATTTAGATGATCTCCTATTTTGAATTACCTCTACTATGGGTTTCATATCCACTAGTAATGGAGAGTTTGAGCTTGAATAAACATGGGGAAAGATGGAGTGTATAGGTAAAGAAGCAGGGAAATCTCAATATCCTGTTCACTAACTTTCTAAACATTCTTCTCTGTCCCTTTTCTTAGAACTAAGTATTTTCTGCTCGTGATTTCAGGCAGAGTTGTGTGGCAGGACTGTGATAGTTCATGGAGTAAAGAGCTGGTAGACATGAGATACAGATGGAGAAAAAATGAGAATGTCTAGTGATACAACCAGTGCCTGAGGGGATTAAAATGGTTGTCATGGACATGTAAAATTTTAATTTAAAAACACATGTATTAGATAAATAATAGGTACTGCCAAGTACTTGGTAGGCTTTGTGGATAAAAAGATGACTAAAATGTGCTTCCTTTAAAGTACTTACTGGCTAGTGGGAAAGACAGAGAGAAATAAACAATTATGATGCCTAGTAAATAGAAAGTTGAAGGTAAATTTGAAGTGTTGTGGGAACCAGAGGAGGGAAAAACTAATTCAGTAATTAATAACTAATTCAGTGAATTTCAATCCTTTCTGGCTTTTAGTTTGGGCACACATGGGAAAGCTGAAACCTTTAATAATCATAAAATTAAAGAAAATCTCTTGAGTCAAATGAAGATATAATTCCAGATTAAGGATGTATGTATAGAAATACTTAATCTTTCAAGACCATAGCTAAACCTTTTATAATCAACTGCCTGGGGCCATATTTGGAAGGAGTCTTTGTGCTCACAGTGTGTACAGTCAGCACAAAGCACAATGCTGAATAAAGCGGAGAAATAGCCCCCAGCAGCAAAGCAGCACAGATCATTGGGGGATGCAAATCCAAATGACTGAAGGCCTTCTATTTTAAAATGTGCTTTGGTCACAGCAACTGGCCTGGAAGATTGCAAGGCACGTTGAAATAGCAATGTTTGGGCACCAGATGGTTCCAAGAAGAGCTCTGAACAATGTGGTCTGGGCTGTGTTTGGGGGTGGATGGGATGAATCCACTTTATGAAATGCCACATGCTGTCTAGGTGTAGGGCAAAGAGGTAGCCTCTCTAATTTGTCAAAAACTCATTTTCAGACCCCAAGGTCTCCTAGCAGCAGAATGGTTTCTGGAACCTGCCTTCTCTTTCTTGTGCCAAAATAGGAGTATTTACCCAGATGCAAAAGATGAAAAATAATGACATTAAAAAAGATTGGAGTGTTTAAAAAATATGGATTTAATTAAGCATTCCTACCATTTGGGGATGGAGAGATTCCGATTCAGAGAGGCATGTGTAAGATACAACTTCTACCGTTTCACCACTTTGCCAGCATGGTCTGAATGTGCTCACTCTTTGGCCTTTTTCTTGGCCAAGTGGGTGGATAACATGGAAATTACTTTCTCTAATTTTTTAAACCAAATATTAGCTGATTAAAGCACACTGCCTCTGGTACAAAAAAGAAGTGTTCCGTGTGTGTGTGCTTATGTGTGTGCTGCAGAACATACCAGACATAGTGGATGTTTCAGTAATTTAGCTTTGGGGTAATATGAAGGTCTACAATTCCATTTTTATGTGATTCAATTGTTCATTTCCCCATAAGTAGCTGTTATGGTGACATAGGCCACACTATGAAATAATTTGGCAGTAGAATATCCTATAAAGGGAATGGGCCTCAAAGAAGTGAATTTGAAATCCTTTCCTGCCACTTACCAGATGGTGCAAATGACCTAGTTCTGCTGAGCTTCAGCTTTTTCCCCTGTAAATGCAGATTATTAATTTCCATTTTACAGAATAATAGTCTTTTTCAAAATGTCTCCTAGTTGTATCTAGAAGTCCTCAGGATTTTGGCACATGCACACACATGCTTAGGAAAAAGTTTGCTCCTTTTCTTCTTTCTTATCAAGGCTCCTGGCTGGGGCCCTGCCTGAACCCCACCCATCATGACATAGCTCCATGGGGTTAGCTGTCATCCATGGTGGGAGTAAACTCAAAGGGCATTGAGTTTGTGTCAAGGGAACATAGTTTGGGGATGGGCTTTGAGTGATACAAATGGCCCTCACTCCAATTCAGTTTCATTTCATAACATGTCCTGAAGAAGCACTGTTTGTTTCCACAGTCTCACTTATCCTTTATCAGACTTCATTGTGTGACTTCTAGACTTACTTTCTCTCTTTATAAGACTTGGAAACTGGTCCCTCTGGCCAGCAGAGAGACAGATGCCAAGCGATTCCCGTGTCATTCCCTCCCTCCCAATATCTAATCCTTCCTTATATCTTTTATTCAAGCCTGTCTACAATAAATTCTTTTGTCAATCTTCAACCCTAAACCATAAGATATTATGAATATATACTCAATAATGTCACCAGCCTGCAAGTTCCACAAACAACTCAGCTCTGAATCTTGCTTTTGAATCTCTGCACCCATAAAAACAGCAGAGAAAGCAGTCAAAATTTCTTGGTAACTGGAAGGTTTCATGAGTTAACATGCTGCAGTAATAATTTGGAAAGTGGTAACTCTGATACTTATCAGATCCATTCCAATGTCAGATGCATGCAATGTACTTGGTCAGTGCAAATTGAGTTTTGATAAGTACATACTGGATTCATCTGAATTATAAGGCTAGAACAACAGAATTAAAATTCTGTAAATAATAATACTTGGACGTATACAGTGCCTTTTAAAACACTTCCACATTCATTTCACTTTCAAAAACTACTTTAAAAACATTCATTTAAAATAGGCCATAATCTATGCATATTAATTACCATATAATTGTTGTACTTTATAAAAACAATAATAACAATGAATATAATAGGTCACATTTATTAGGTATTTACTGATATTAGTCACAGTTCTAAATATTTTACATATGTTAACACATTTAATCCTCTTTACAACCCTATGAATTGGGTACTGTTATTATTCTAATTTTATAGATGAGGAAACTGTGGGTCAGAGAGGTTAAGTGGCTCAGTGTTACACTGGGCTGATGAGAACCAAAGTGTCTGCTCAATGTGGAACAATTCATCAGCGAACCTCAGGACTATTTATCAAATTTCTCCTTTCCATATGGCAAAGGTGACTTTGTTAGACAATGAGAAATAACAAAGTAAATAACACGTGGGCCATACTCTCGTGTTGTTCACAACCAATTTGAGGAGAAGAGTCCTCCCCAGATGAAGACTTATGTGACAATCCGAAAGATGACACTAATGCAAGACAACAAGCTGGCGCAGCCAGTGTGTGAGTGAGTCCCATATAAGTGACAAATAAGGGCTGTGATTCAGAGGGGGGAGGGGGCAGCCCTGGGAGCCACTGAGTCACTCAAAACTATGGAGTGAGTGAGCATTCAAACAAGAACTAAAACTAGAGCCTCTCATCTACCAGGCTACGGCTCTTCAGGTAGGGGATAAAATGAGGGGATAAAAGAAAACTAAACTTACTGATTTCCAAATGCCGAAATGATCCAACTAGCAAATTCACTTGATTTATAAAACGTCTGGGTCAGTATCCTGTTCATTCATTAAATTATTCACTTAACTTGCTCACTTCATGCTTGCTTACCACAGGTACCGCTGATATTTATCATGTACTAAGCTCTGTCTTAGGTGATGGAAGCCTCTGGGTTAAAAAGAGGAATTTAAGAAGTACTTTTCTGTCCAGGCAACGATTTCTTGGCAGCAACTTGATATTGTAGGAGGTGTTTAAGAAACCATCACTGTTTTGGATTCGAATGCTTTAAATGAGGTGGAATCAGGTACCTGACTAGCTCTGTAGATTTAATGAGCACATTATGAGCACCGACTATATTTAAACAATGTGGGAATAAAGTGAAAAAAGTTTCTGTACTCAAGAGGATTATAATGTACTTTATTAGGTTTTATGGTGGGTATATAAACCATATGGTTTGGGGGGACATGGATGGGGAAGATCTCTTCATGGAATGCAAGCTGAAGAATTTTGTAAGTTCAAAGTGCCTTGGCTGAGTGTCTATGATCTAGTGGCCATGACTATCCATGCTCTTCCTCCTGGGCACCAACAAGCCTGTTGTTTTCAGTTCCCTTTGTAGTTAGGCATGGCGAAGTGATTGGGTTCTCTGTAAGAAAATGTGAGCAAAAATGATGTGCATCGGCCCAGGAAATCCTCCCATGCTCTGTCCTCACTCTATTTCCCCATCTGTTGGTGGGATGAGAGTTGAATCTAGAATTGGGAGAAGCCATGAAATGCAAGAAACTGGGATGAATAATCAATTGCTGATCCATGATGGAGTGTGATATGAGGGAGAAACTGTGTGCTAAGTCACCGTAATTTGGGGACTATCGTTTGGCCTATTCCAACTATTTAGTATCAGTGTTTGACTTACTTAGGGCCAAGTCCTAAAAGCCAGAACACCAGGTCCA
>RJWJ010039800.1:0-14283 GCA_004363605.1 Indri indri | reverse complement strand
GTCCTAACTGATCTCCTGCTTCTAATTTTGCTCCTTACAGCCTTTTCTTCAATGCAGCTGCCATAGTGATTCTTTTAAAACAGGTCAGATTATGTTACTCCTTTGCTTAAAACCATGCAACAGCTCCCCATTGCCTTCATGGTGAAAGCAAAAGCCTGGAAGGTCCCATGTGCTCTGCCCTCCCATTAATCTCTCTGACCACCTCTTTTCCTACTCTCTCTTTGTTCATTCTGCTTCAGCTACACTGGCCCTGCCCTTCCTTGAATATGTCAGACATGCTTCTTCCACAGGGCCCTTGCACTGTCTGTTCCCTCTGTCTGGAATAGTCTTTCCCAGGGATCTGCATGAAGGAGTTACCTTCATCATCTTTGAGCCTTTGCTTAAATATCACCTTCTCAATGGGACTTACCCCGTCTACTCTGCCAAAGGCCCTTGGTGGGAATGTGAATTGCTAGAAACTTTTAAAAGTAATTGCATGATGTCCCATTTATTTATTTTTGTTGTTGCTGTATTTGCCTTTGACGTCTTAGTCATAAATTCTTTGCCTAGGCCAATGTCTAGAAGAGTTTTTCGTACATTTTCTTCTAGAATTTTTATGGTTTCATGCCTTACATTTAAGTCTTTTTTCCATCTTGAATTAATTTGTGTTACATGGCAAGAGATAGGGGTCCCGTTTCATTCTTTTGCATGTGACTATCCAGTTTTCCCAGCGCCATTTATTGAATAAGGCTTCCTTTCCCCAGTGTATGTCCTTGTCGGCTTTGTCGAAGATCAGTTAGTTGTAGGTAGATGGTTTTACATCTGGGTTCTCTATTCTGTTCCACTGGTATGTGTCTCTACTTTTATAACAGTACCATTTGGTTACTACAGCCTTGTAGTATAGTTCAAGTCTGGTAATGTGATGCCTCCAGATTTGTTCCTTTTGTTCAAGATTTCTTTGCCTATTTTGGCTCTTTTTTGGTTCCAAATGAAGCATAGAATTATTTTTTCCAGATCTGCGAAATATGACATTGGGATTTTCATGGGGATTGTGTTGAGCCTGTAAATCACTTTGGGCAGTATGGACATAACATATTTTAAAATATATCAATCAGTACATTCTTTAATATAGCAATTCCATTTGGGGGAATCTGTTCTATAGAAATAAGAGTACCACTGTGTAATGATAAATACATAAGAATATTTATTGCATCATTTTTTATAGGCCAAAAAGCAACTGGAAACAATCTGATTGTTCATCAATGGAAAAATGGTTGAATTTATCATGGTAAATCACATTAAAGAACATTACGCAGCTACTAAAAAGAATAAATTGAGAAGCTTAAGGATGTTAGTGCTGTACAAGTAAGTGAATGTGGCACATTGCAGAGTAATGTGTAAAGTATCATTACATTTTTGAAAAACAAAAACAAAACAAACATCTGCATAACTGTTTTAAGACTATGGGGGAAATGTAGCTGGATATACACTAAGCTTTCAAAATCGGTCACCAAAATGGTATGAGAATACAGCAGGAAAATAATTGACTTTTTGTTGAAATACTTTTGTATTGTTTCATTTAGGTAAAACGTGCATGTAACTCAGTAATTATAATTGATTTTTAGTTTAAACTACAAACAGCACAGTAATTATTTTAAATATGTTTTAATAATGCAGAGAACCATATTTTTGTCTTCTCAGCAATGGTTGCTTGCAACCAAAGAACCCTACCTGATAAGCAGGTATCAGGTTACCATTTTAGTACATTTTTCTTTATTATACACTACACTCTTATTGTGTCTACCAATATTTGCACATCGGTGTTCACTTACCAGAGGAATCAGCTCCCGTAGAAATTCAAGAAAACATTCCTCGTCAGCTTATATTGAAGACAATCATCTAATTTTCTTCCCTTACCCCAGCCAGCTCCATCCCTCACCCTTCACCCCTGTTCCCGGCTCTAGCCATAACAGTTTCTGTGCAGAAATACTATTTTATAGGCTGTACATACTCAGTGTGCAAAAGTATGATTTTATTTCTCCAAAGCTGAACTTGATTTTTATCTCAAGCTCCTATTCCTCCAGATTAAAAGAAATTTAATCTAGTTGATTCAAGTAACTCAGTAAGTTTAAGGTATTTTTTTATGTCCTGTTTAATATCTGTTAGAATTTTCTTATTTCTGCTAGGCATGCTGGCTTATGTCTGTAATCCTAGCACATTGGGAGGCTGAAGCAGGAGGATTGCTTGAGGCCAGGAGTTTGAGACCAGCCTGGGCAATAGTGAGACCCCACCTCTACAAATAATAATAATAATAATTTTTAAAAGCCAGACATGGTGGCATGCACCTGTAGTCCCAGCCACTCCAGGGGCTGAGGCAGGAGGATGGCTTGAGCCCAGGAGTTTGAGGTTACAGTGAGCTATGATGATGCCACTGCACTCTAGCCTGGGCAACAGAGTGAGACTCTGTCTAAAAAAAGAAAAAGAAAAGAATTTTATTACTCTTGTTCATTTGTTCTAGGGTAGCATCTAAGTTCTAGGAATTTATGGTCCTGGAGGTGATATCCCATCTGCAACTACAACAGTGTTTGCTGAAGCATTCAAGTCTCACTTGACCCTGGGCATGTCACCTCTTGTGCCCACTGAAGCCTCCATGGCCTTATGTGGTTGAGGCTCAAGGGTCCATGCTATTTTTCACTGTGGTGCTTCCATGTCACAACTGCATGCCAACTCCAGGGCCCAGATCCTTGTCTCAAATAGACATTGGGTCTTTTCTTGGGGACCCAGGGAAATTTGGTTATTCCAAGGCTGCAGGAAATGTGGTGGGGTCACCTGAAGGTATCACACCACTGGCGCCCCATCCAGCCATCCACGGCCCGAGTTCTCTTGCACCACAGTGCTGCAGGGAACTCTCCTGAGGCCACTCCCTTCCAAGACCCCAGGCAGAAAGCAAGACACAAGACGTCTCTTCTCAAATCCCCAGACTTTTCTGAAGGTCACCTCCCTGGAGCTGAGCTCACAGAGAAGAGCTGTGGCTCCCTTCTCAGAAGTCCTACCAGTGCCTAGCTCACTCGCTCCCTCTCCTTCCCTGCTCCCGCCCTGTCTGCTCACCGCGAGGGACTGTTTTCTAGTTTTGGAACATTGTGTTGGGGGCTGCATAGTGGTGGGAGGACAGAGGACTCGGTCAGCAGGCTTTCTCATATCTTTCTGCACTTTTTTTTTAAACAAAAGTTAAGAATTTGACATCAGTTGCCTGGTTTCTGGAAGGGGAGTAGTTCTCAGGGTACTGAATGAGTGAAGAAAGTCAATGGATTGTAAATCGCAGAAAACTCATTGTTTAAAACTTCCTGTATCATCCTGCCCTGTGTCCATACTCAGTTCGTGCTTCTGACCCCTGCGTCTAGCTTGCTTCCTAGGACCTCAGCAGTCCGTTTGCATTCATTCGAGTATCTGCTGGTCACCTCCGGGGTGTCAGGCACTGAGCTAGATGCAGAGCTACAGGCGGACAAGGCGTGGTCCTTGCCCTGGCAGAGAGGCTCGTGGTTTAATGGGGGAGCAGCCTTGTGAATGGTGGGTATGACAGAGTGTTAGAGGCACCAGGGTAGGTTACGGAAAGGCAATGCTTTCCATGAGCTGAGTCTGTAGAAACTGAGCCGGCTGACAAGGTAGAGGAAAGAGCCTTCCAAACAGAGGGAATAGCAGATGCAGAGGTGAAAGAACAAAAGAGCACGATTTTAGCAACTGCAAGTAGTTGGAGAGATGAAGTTGGAGAGGCTGGCAGCACCTGGGTCATAGAGGCTCTCAAATGCCACACTGAAGAGTGTTAACTTTATACTCCAGACCAGTGAATTTTAAACTTAGGACCCAGAGACCTTTGAGACCATGGAAGAACTTCATGTGGGTCAAGGGGGTCAAGGATTGCCCAGCCACTGCATATAAAATTGATGAAAATAATGAGGTATGGATTTTTCCAAGGTCTGTAGTATTTATCAGAGGATCGAGACTGTACAAAAGATTAAAAACCACTGGATTAGAAAATGTGAGGCCATAAGAAAGGAGCGTGGTAGAAAACAGTCACTAAGAACATAGACTGTGGGGTTGGAATATCAGAGAGACTTAACGTAGTTTCCTCATCTGCCAAATGGTGATGATGGTAGTACCTCGTGGGGCTATTGGAAGGATTAAATGAGCTAAATATGTCGAGATAACTGACACGTAGTAAGTGCTCAAAACTGTAATTATAACGATCAACATCATCACGTCACTGCATCTGTGGATGATCACTCTGGCAACGGAGTGGAGTGAGGGAGACTGCTTAGGAAACATCTGCAGTAGTCCATGCAGGAGCATGCGGGAGCCTGCACAGAAAGCTCAAACTGACAGCCTAAGGGCAGAAACTAGCCCACAGGCATTGCGTGCGTGCATGTGTGTGCGTGTGTGTTGTGTCCATGCTCATGGAGAACAGAGTGTAAATGTAGGCTTCTCTTAAATTTAGACTATCTGGCAATTCTGGGCCTGCAGTCCCTCATGGCAAGAGTCTGTTTAAGCCAAGCAGTTTGTGCCCCCTTTAAATGGGGATTGTTGTCTCTGGTTGGTCACAGTCCTCACTGTCCTCTGTCAATGACACCTGTCCTAGCTCACTTGTTTACCTCTTGTAAGCACTTGACTCTGTGACTCCTGGCCTAAACTAAGGCGGGGGCTGTGGGGGTGGAGGAGGTGATGGGTTCACGGAATGTTAAGGGGACAGAGTTGAGAGACCTCGGTGACCAATTAGATGACGGGAGTAGGGAAAAGGTGATTTGGATGGATAATGATGTCACTATCTACATCATGAAATACAGAAAGAGAAGCTAGTTTGGGGAAAAGATGGGAAAGATAATGGCTCAGTTTTGGATGGTTTGAGGTGTCTGTGGAACATCTGGAAAGAGATATCTACATAGCAGTTGAATGTATGGACCCTATGGAAATGGTCAGAACTAAAGATAAAGATTTGGGAGTCAAGGAGGCAGTTTCTATGGTAACTAAAACAAGAATAGTCGATGAGATTGTGCAGAGAGAGTGAGAAAGAGCATGAACTCCAAGAGACATTCCTTTTTAAGGATAGAATTAAGGAGGATACCAGCAAAGGAGCAGAAAAGGAACATTCAGGAGAGGGGCAGACAGCCCAGAGAGGACATGGTCATGGAAGTCTAGGACCTAAACAGTATCCCAGGAGAAAATGGTCATTAGCCAAACATCACAGAGGGTGTTATCTAGTCCTTCAGAATCTTCAACATATATGAAAGTCCTGGGTTTATATCCCAGCCCTCTCACAAGCTTAGTGTGGGACTTTTTCCAAGTCTTTAAATTCTGGGCCACGGGTATCGCGTCCATAAATGAGGGGATTGGACCAGGTGATTGATTCCTAAGGTCTCCGAAATGCTAACATCTTAGGATTCTTAGAAGCCTGCCCTCCTCCGGCCGGTTATCGCTACCCGTTCTTCCTGCAGCCGTGCAGCTGCGAGCGTCTGTGTACGTGTTTCTAGAGCTTCTATATTCAGAACGATGACTAAGACTGGGCTTTGCCAGGTCTTCCTGCATCTAAAGAGGAAGGAAGCAACCGTGCTCTGAGAGAGGAAGGAATTTAAAGAATGCCCTAGTAATAACTTTTCCAATTTCATAGACCCACTATAACATACTCATGACTTTTCTCGTTCTGAGGTGACCTCCAAAGAAATTCATAGGAATACGAGAACAGTGATTTACAAAGGGCCCAATTGTGCTCCAGCAACCTGGATCAATGTGCTTCTGAGACGGAGGATCTCCCCTCTGGTTTCTAATGTTTTATTAACTAAATTATGAGTTTCCTAATGGTAAAGCCTTTCTTCTACATAGTAGGTGCTCAGTAAATGCGCATTGAAATGAATGTATGTCTCAAATTATTCAATGTTCATGTTTATCAATAGGATTAAGTATGTACATCTCCACTTAATTAGAGAAAGGTACATTTAAGGAGTGGAATTACAGGGGATCTCTAAATAGAAAATGAGCCTTAGGGAAGAGGAAATATTGTAGAAATTAATATGTGGAAAATGCTAGGTTCTGGAATGAGGAAATCAGATTGTTATGCAAGTTGAAAGACCCCAAGATGAAGGAAGGAGGGTTGATAGAAGTTGTAGCTGTCAGGGTGTGGAGTTAATCTATCATTACCTATTAAGAACTTGCACCGCCTCTTTCAACAGCTACTTGCATGGAGGACCACACCTCACACAGGAAGTAAGAGAGGAAGGATACGTCACCCTGCTTATTCCAGGTCCCATTGCAGAGTCTTCCTCCAGGGCACCCTTTGACATTGGCTGTCCTTGAGTTAGCCAATCCCCTGTGCAATGAGCGCTCACGTTCGATTTTTGGAAGCTCAACATGAACCTTCGCGCATCGAATTCCTTCTCATGTGCTCCTGGTAAGGATGGACCCCAGCCACTTCTTGAGCCTCAGGTTCACGTGCAATGGCACTTGTTAGGGTTGCAGGTAAAATACAGGACATCCAGATGACTCGAATTTCAGATAACAATAAACAATTTTTAATATAAGTATGTCCCAGAGAATTTCATATTTTTATTTGCTAGATCTGGCAACTCCATACTTTGTATTTCGTGATGTTTGTTTCTGATGTTTCTAGCTTTGACTTTGTTCTGAAGCATCAACTATCCTCTCCAGGGCCGGTGCTCTTGCACCTCTGCTGCCCTCTATTGGCCATGGTTGGTCACTAGCGCCAGAGGGAGAAGACTGACAGCTTGGGGCTAGAAAGATTATGAAGAATGCGGATGAAACACACCCATTCAGCACACATTCTTGGACCATCATCTTTCTAATGTTCCAGGCACCGTGATGAGCTAGATAACAATCCCATGTCCTCAAGGAGCTCCCAGGCTAGAAGACAAGACTTGTACAGAAGAATGTATATTAGACTGGAAGTGAGAAGTTTCAGAAAAAAAATGTTCTGGTCTAAAATCTATCACTGACAAGCTGTGCAACTTTGAAGTCACTTAAGTTTTGGGGATTTCTCTCATTAAAATACAGAATAGATGGCAGCAGGGAAAAAATACTATTTGAAAAGTACGGCAGAGTTTATCTTGGAGAGCAAACAACTTTTGGGAACCTCTCAGTTATTCAAAGGCAAGATCCAGAGCCTAGGAAGGATGAGAAAAACTAAACATAAGTAAATAAAACTGTTTATTTTTTTGAGACAGAGTCTTGGTCTGTGGCCTGGTCTAGGGTGTGGTGGCATCATCATAGCTCACTGTAACCTTAAAGGGCTTAAGTGATCCTCCTGCCTCAGCTTCCTGAGTAGTTGGGACTATAGGTGCATCACCAGGCCTGGCTAATTTTTCTATTTTTTGTAGAGATGGGGTCTTGCTGTTGCTCAGGCTGGTCTTGAACTCCTGGCCTCAAGCAGTCCTCCTGCCTCAGCCTCCCAGAGTGCTAGGATTACAGGCGTGAGCCACTATGCCCAGCCAATGAAATGATTTTGATTGAAATGGACAAGGGCATTATCCTGGGAGGACTTCTTTGGATGATAACTGATTCAGGGAAGGGGCTGGGGACAGAGGATTGGGGTCTCAAAACACAGGGAAGGGAGGAGCCAGGTGAAGAGATTTATTATAAATGAGAGCACTTCTGGCAACACGGCAGTGGCCAGACAAGGGGGCTGAACAGTATGGCCAGTGGGAATAAGGGAAAGTCTAACACCTGGTTCTAAAGTTTCTTACTTTTTGTAGTAATTTCACTTTATTTCCTTTCAGCCTTTTATAAAGCAAGTTACAGACAACAGTGTTGGACTCCTAGGGCCTTGGAAGTGGAAGGTCAGGACTGTGTGGCCAAATTATAAGGAAGTGGTCCAGAGAGAGCTGGAGAAGCACAGAGAGGCAAGAAGGGGACGGACAGAGGGTTTCAAAGACAACAGCACTGGTGGCTACAGGTGACACCAGGCTGTGGACATGTGGAGGAGAGTATAATTCAATGGGCTGGTGCACTCTGTTGGAGGCACAGGTGTCATGCGTAGGTCATGAAGTCGCTCCATGACCCCAGCAGCTGACATGGGTCGCCCCTCCTCAGAACACCCAAAATAGCTGGGACATGATGATATTTCCTGCAGTACACCATGTGGACCCGAGTGAAACATTTTGTTTAAGGAGATCGCAGAAGGCTGGAGAATTTTTTTCTCTCAAAGCTCATATGTGATGAAATTGTTGTTAATCTCTGAGATCCCATACTGCACCAATAGTTTGTGGTCCTAACGTGTTCTATGTTCTAACAGAAAGAAAGATGACATACTAAATGAGCCCAGAGAAAGAGGTGATCCGCGTCAGTTGTCATGAAAGGAAAGCTACATAGTAGAAAGATGTTTGCCTCACGTAAAACCAGTACAGGCCTGACGACCAGAATACACAGAGCACTTCTACAGCTGGATATTCACATGCAAAACAATAAAGTTGGGCACACCTCAAAACATACACAAATTAAGTCAAAATGGATCATAGACCTAAAAGTAAGAGCTAAAAAAATATAACTCTTAGCAGAAAAAATAGGAGTCATATCTTCATGACCTTAGATTAGGCATTGCATTGGTTTCTTAAATATGATATCGAAAATATAAGTAGCAAAAGAAAAAAATAGAGAAATTGGATGGACTTTGTCAAAATTAAAAACTTTTGTTTATCAATGGATACACCAAGAAAATGAAAAGACAAAGGCCAGGTGTGGTGCCTCACGCCTGTAATCCCAGCACGTTGGGAGGCTGAGGTGGGAGGATCATTTGAGCCCAGGAGTTCAAGACCAGCATGGGCAACACAACAAGACCCTGTCTCTACAAAAAAAGTTAAAGAATTAGCAGGGCATGGTGGCATGCACCCATAGTCCTGGCTACTAGGGAGGCTGAGGTGGGAGAATAGCTTGAGATCAGGAATTTGAGGCTGCAGTGAACTGTAATTGCACCACTATACTCCAGCCTGGACAACAGAGTGAGAATTCATCTCTTCAAAAAAAAAAAAAAATAGCACTCAGAATATATAAAGAAGTACTACAATTCAATAATAAAAAGACAAATAACTCAATTTTAAAATGGCAAAGGATTTGAATAGACATTTTTCCAAAGAAGACATACAAATGGCCAGTAAGCATATAACAAGATGCTCAATGTCATTAGTCAGGGAAGCGTAAGTCAAAATCATAATGAGATAGCATTTCACACCCACTAAGTTGACCATTAAAAAAAAAACAAAAAACAGAAAACAACAAGTTTTGGCAAGGATGTGGAGAAATTGGAACCTTCATACATTGTTGGTGGGCTTGCAAAAGGGTGCAACCACTTTGGAAACAGTCCACATGGTCTAAATACAAAAAGTGAGCTGAGAAAATGCCCACGTGGCACAAAGGAAGGCTCACTAGCATAGAGAACTGCTAGAAAAATCAATGAATGTCGAGGCTTTTCCAAAGTGGTGAGAACATCTCTAATACCAAAAGCCCTGCGCATTCTTCTCATGCATACACACCGAGTTGACTGAATGTAGGTACAGTTCCCCTGACACAGTATGGAGAAATGACCCACATCCACATACAGTCATTAGAGGAGCAGGCTTCGGTTATGGGCTGGAGACATTTCATGGGCTTTCCCAAAGCTTGCAGAAAATATTCCTTGTAACCCACTCTATCAAGAAACTGCCCTTTAAGTAATTCCTCCCTTGTGTTCCCACAGCACTTACTGCATGTTCCGCCAATGCACTTACTTCGTGGTATTTAATCATTTGTTGACATCTCTGTTTGTCCTAAAGGTTAATAGTAAGTATACCTCAGTGTTCGACCATTCACTTCTCTGTGCCATTATATGTTCAATGTTGCTAAGAACAATATTGTTCCTTAAAAACAGAATCTCAATACTTTGGCTGCTTTGGAGGCCAGTCAAGAATTTTGTATTTGAGGAAGTCAACAAAATAGTAAAGCATTATGTCTGTGTTAAGTATATTTGTACTGTGTTTAAGTGGCTATTAATTACTAGTAAAATCAGTTTCTCATTCTTCAGATCCCTTTATTAAAATCTCTGTGATCTTAGGCAGAGCAAGATGGTCAGTAGGAATACACCATTAAATTTGCAACAGAAATTAGACAAAAATAAATATGAAAAAGAAATAAGGGTTTAGAAGAACAGGTCTTTGGGATAATCTAGAAACATATTTGAAATGAACTAATTAAATATTAACCTTATCTAAAGATATTAACCTAAAACTAGGAAAGAACCTTTCATATAAAGTGATCTGAATTATTAATATGCAAAATTAAATGCCATGTTCAATTTCATTTTTTACACAAACATGAATATTGACATTATTCATAAAACCAGAAAGAGCTGGCAATTGAATGGTGCTTTGAGGCTTGTACGACATGGCAGAATTTCAGTTTCCATTGAATAAACAACAAATGACTTTAAAAATTAAACGCAAAGCTGAATTTTTCATGGAGTTGATTTACTAAATGCCAGCACTATTTCTTCCTAAAATGTAGAGAAAGTGACCCCTAGTGGGATTCTGATGAAGCACGTCTCCAGTGTGTCCATGTATTCAGGCCATCAAGAGATGCCCACTGGCTGCTGTGTGCCAGGTACTGTGTTGGGCTTTGGAGACAAAGACATGATTGATATTGAAGTTCGGGACGGTTGGGAAGCAAAGCATTCATAGCCAAGATTGATCAGAGCTACGAGAGGGAGAGAGTGGAAGTAGCTAATTTGGCAACGGGCTGGGGGAGTGGTGGTCTGGATGGCTGGACAGAGGAGGATCGAAGTGAGAAAAGCCATTTGCATACAGAGGCTTGAGTAGCATGGTGTCTTCTGGAAATTGCCAGTGGTTTTATCTGATGAGTCAGGAGCACTTGCGGGAGAGCAGATGAGGTTAGAAAAACAGGCAAGGACGAGGCCATGACAGGCTACGGGATTTGGCCTTTATCCTATTGGATAATGTTCCCCAAACTGTGTTCCTCAGATATTAATGGAGGAAACAAATGTTGCACAAAAACACATTCAGAAAGCCGGTATTAACTAGGCCTCATATAGGTATGGGAGACTGTTTAAAAATGGGCTTCTTTACCCATTTTCAGATCTCAGAAAGAACATGTGAGACAGACTAGAAAATTTTTCAAGTCAGGGAGCAAAGATAGAACTAGGAAGTGGGTTAGACGTGAGAGGAACTAGAATAGTGGTCCCCAACCTTTTTGGCACCAGGAACATGGAAGACATCCACAGACCGGGGGGCCAGGGGGATGGTTTTGGGGTGATTCAAGTGCATTACATTTACTGTGCAGTCAAACCTCTCTGCTAATGATGATCTGTATTTGCAGCCGCTCCCCAGCACTAGCATCACCGCCTCAGCTCCACCCCAGACCATCAGGCAATAGATTCTCATAAGGAGTGCGCAACCTAGATCCCTCGCCTGTGCTGTTTACAATTGGATTCCCGCTCCTATGAGAATCTAATGCCTCTGCTGATCTGACAGGAGATGGAGCTCGGGCGGTGGTGGGAGCAATAGGGAGCAGCTGCAAATACAGATGAAGCTGCACTCGCTCGCCCGCTGCTCACCTTCTGCTGTGCAGCCTGGTCCCTAACAGTGCATGGACCGATAGCGATCCGCAGCCCAGGGATTGGGGACCACGGAACTAGAGAACAAACAACAGTTCAAAACGTTGTGATTATGGACAGAAAAAGGTGCAGCAGGCCCAAACATTTCTACAGTTAATACTACCAGCTGATGGGATGCAGCATGTGTGGTCAAGATCTTCCAAATCCTGAGCGGGGCTGGAGCAGTAGTCACCTTTAGATAGCATCGCCATTTGCAGCAGCCGCAGGAGCAGCACTGCCATTTGAGTCCTCTGTACCGTAAGCCTATCGGGTGTATATTATTGGTCCCATTGTAAAGGTGAGGAAACTGAGACTTACGGAGGTTAACTGAGCTTCCCAAGTTCGCTCAGCTGAATTCGCCATGCCACTCCAGTTCGGTGGGCCAGGAGCCCAGCTCTTCGGGAGTCATCAGAGAGCAGAGAGTTGTTCAAGCCAGAAGAGTGAGTGACTTCATCAAGGGAGGCCGTGAGAGTGAGAAGCGGGGCAGAGGTAGGAGCCCAGAGAATGTCAACCTCTGAGGGAACAACACAGGAGGAAGAGATGAAGAAGGCAGAGGCGGAAGGGTCAAAGTGGTGAAAATATAACCAAAGGAGAGCCATATCCTGGAAGGGGGACGAGAGAGACAGAAAGAGACCGGGAGGTGGGGGGAGAAAGAGGGAGAGAGAGAGAGAAAGAGACACAGAGAGAGACTTTCCAGAAGAAAGTATTCGACGATGTCAGATGCTGCAGAGAGATCAGTGACCATTAGGACTGGCAGGTGGCAGTCCACTGACAGTGGCACAGGGAGGAACTGCAGGGGGCGGAGGGCAAACAGGAAGCAAGAGGAGGAGCAGACTCATGCCATCCGCTTTGCCAAAGAGCCCGGCCGAGAAGAAAAGGAAGTTAGCTGAAAATATGTGACTAAAAGGGGGTTTTCCTTCTGAATATTGAAAAAGATACATGTTTAGGTTTCTATGTTGAGGAGAAGCAGACATGGAAAATAAGAGTCTGGAGGGAAAGTAGAAAGGATAATTGATTGAGTAAAGGAGAGAAAAGGGACCCAGAGTGGTGGGAAAGCCGGGGCCCAACCTACTAGGTGAGAGAGATGCCTCTGAGTTATCTCTGGCCACCATGTTTTTATCTCTGGCCACCAGCTGGAGCCATTTGGCTGCGGTACAGCATTGGAAACTGTGTCAAGCATGACTGAGCCCTGCTTCTGCCGTGAAAAAGTTACATTTGCATTGAAAAATGGACGCCGAGGCAACACAAAGTTAGAAGCACTCACTATACTCACCCCCAAATAGTCCCCCAAACTCACCGTGACACTGGCAACCTGCAGGGGAGATGGTGCTGCCATTCCCTCCCCTCCCCTAATGTCCCCCGAGGTGCCACAAGGGATGATCACCTAACCCTAGTGGGCACAAGTGGGATTGCTCCACTGACGTGACCCCTGGGGATCGGACAGGAAGGGGCGGGCCGGGCAGGACCAGGATGGGTGGAACAGGAGCCAGAGGCCTAAAACCCCACTGGGGATGGCGGGAAGCTGCAGAAGTAGGACCCCACATGAGCCAAGGCTCCAAGCCACTGGCACATGCTCCATTGTACCACCAGACTTCGCTTACCAAACACAAATTAAGAGAGGTAAAGTTGTATTCATTTGCTAGGGCTGCCGTAAGAAAGTACCACAGGCTGGGTGGCTTAAACAACACAAATTTATTTCCTCCCAGTTCTGGAAGGCTAGAAGTTCAAGATCAAGGTGTCTCCAGGTTTGGTTTCTTCTGAGGACTCTCCTTGACTTATAAATGGCCACTTATCCTTTTGTCTTTTTTTTCTTTTTTTCTTTCTTTTCTTTTAGAGATGAGGTCTCACTCTGGTGCCCAGGCTGGAGTGCGGTGGCATGATCATAGCTCCTGAGCTCAAGTCATCCTCCTGCCTCAGCTTCCCAAGTAGCTGGGACTACAGGCATACGCCACCGTGCATGGCTAATTTTTAATTTTGTGGAGACAGGGGTCTCGCTTTGTTGCCCAGTCTGGTCTCCAACTCCTAGGCTGGAGCAATCCTCCTGCTTCAGCCTCCCAGAGTGCTGGGATTACAGGAATGAGCCACCACATCTGTCTGTCTTTTCTCTCTCTTTAAATGTTCTTTCCTCTGAATCTGTCTGTGTTTTAATCTCCTCTTATAAGGACACCAGTCATATTGGATTAGGGCCCACCCCAATGACCTCATTTATCCTTAATTACCTCCTTAACACATTGACTGCCACACTAGAAAAAAAATTTTTTCCTTGGGACCACAGTGTTTTATTATAAAAATAGAATAAAAACTTTGAAAACAAAATGATCCTTTGTAATTTAATGAAAATGTTGTTATTTTGTATTGTTTTCTGTGGGTGAGTTATATGCAACTTGAAAAATAGTTCATAAGGGTAAAGGTGAAGAGATGTGTGGGTTACATATGCTTCATGAAGCCCTGGCTCAAAACTAGCATGAGTTAAATACAACTCACATGGCAGTTAATGTGTTAAAGATCATACTTCAAATTAAGCCACCGTATTCTGAGGTATTCAGGGTTAGGACCTCAACATATGAATTATAGGGGGACACAAATCAGCCCATAACAATTGTTATGAGTTTTAAGATGGCAACTGCAGAATGCTAGACCCCAAGCATGGGGTGTCTGTGCACAAT
>RJWJ010039799.1:0-14275 GCA_004363605.1 Indri indri | reverse complement strand
GAGGTCAGGGAACATCTCCTGGTCAATTTTGCATCCTACAGAGCAATTTTTTGCCTTACGTATTGAAAGATTCTATTGATTCTATTGATGTCTGTCAAACTGAGTTGTTTCATTGGGTAACGAACAAAGGTAAACTATAATACTTTATAAATTAATTGTAAAATGTGCTCCCTCTTCACACTGATAAACCAAGAAGAGTTGAGGAAATAGTAGAAAGATCAAGCAGCCCTAAAACATTTTTCACCACTTCCCATATGCCAGGGTTCAAGGGGTTCATAATTATTCCAATTTTATTATATTTTTAAAAGGTAACATCTTTAAAATATGCAGGTACATGAGAAATAGTCATTAACGATATAGTCAATCAAGGGGCGACATCAGCAACAGTAGAATAGGAGGCTTCTAACTATCCCTCCCCCTACAGACAGACCTCGTAAACACAGAGACAGATTTTCTTCAAAACAAAGCCATAATCCAGTTAAAAGACTCCTACACACTGGATAACTGACAGTGAAATTAATAGGAAAAGCAGGACAGAGCAACATGAAAATATAAAGTCACTGGTAGAAGTAAGTATATAGTCAAGCTCAGAACACTCTTATACTGTACTGGTGGTATGGAAATCAATTACATATCTACTATGAAGGTTAAAAGACAAAATTATTAAAAATGGCTATAGCTATAATAATTTGTTAAGGAAAACAAACCATAAAAGATATAAAACATGTCATGAAAAACAAATTGGATGGGGTAAGTAAAAGTATTGCTCTGCTTTTGTATAAATAATCAAAAAATCATAATCAGCTTAAAATAGCCTGTTGATAGTATAAAATGTTTTATGAAAGCCTTATGGTAACCACAAAGCAAAAACCCTTAGTAGAGACAGAAAAGATAAAACGAAAGAATGCAATACTACTGCAGAAAAATCATCAAATCACAGAGGGAGACAACAAGAAAGAAAGAAAGGATCTACAAATAAACAGAAAACAATAAACAAAATGGCAAGAGTAAGTCTTTACCTACCAACAACTTTGAATGAAATGTATTAAATTCTTCATCAAAAGACATAGAGTAGCTGAATAAATGAAAAGCAAGACCCAACTATATGCTTCTTACAAGAGACTCATTTCACCTCTACAGACACATAGACTAAAAGTGCAGGGACGGAAAAAGATATTCCGCATAAATCAAAGGAGATTGAGGATAGCTATACTTATATGAGACAAAACAGATTTTAAGTCAAAAACCGTAAGAAAAAGACATTCATATAACAATAAAGATGTCAGTTAATTAAGTTATAACAATTATATATGCACCTAAAATTTAAGCAGTTAAATATATAAAGCAAATATTCATAGATCTGAACAGAGAGATAGACTGCAATAGAACAAGACTAGAAGACTTTAGTACCCCACTTTTAACACTGGAAAAATCATATAGACAGAAAATCAATAAGAAACATTGGACTTGTACCACACTTTAGACCAAATAGAACTAACAGACATATGCAGAACATTTCACCCAACAGCAACGGAATACACATTCTTCTCAAGTGCACATGGAGCATTCTCCAGAGCAGATAATATGTTAAATCACAACATAGGACTTAAAAAACTTAAAAAGGTTGAAATTCTATCAAGTGTCATTTCTGACCACAGTGTCATGAACCTAGAAATCAAAAACAGGAGGAAAAACTGCTGGGTTTTCCATGCTGTTCCATTGGTCAGTGTGTCTTTTGAAATATGAAATATGAAAATATGAAATGTGTGTCTTTTGAAATACGAAAATTTTGTAAATATGGAAATTAAACAACATGCTTCTGAACAACTAAACAGTCAAAAGAGAATTGTAAGGGAAATTTAAAAATATCTTGAAATAAACAAAAATGGAAACACAACATACCAAAACTTATGGATGCAGCAATATCAGTCCTGAGAGGGAAGTTTATAGCAATAAATGCCTACAACAAAAAAGAAGAAAAATCTCAAATAAATGACCTAACATTCCACCTCAAAGAACCAGAAAAAGAAGAACAAAGTAAGTCTAGACATAGCAGAGGAAAAGAAATAACAAAGCTCAGAGAAGAAATAAATAAAATAGACACTAGAAAAACAATAGATAAGATTAATGAAACTAAAAGTTGTTTTAAAGATAAACAAAATTGATAAATCTTTAGTTAGACTAACAAAGAAAACAAGAGAAGACTCAAATAAAATCAGGAGTGAAAGAAGAGACAGTACAACTAATACCACAGAGATACGAAGGATCATAATAACTAGTATGAACAACTGTATGCCCACAAACTGAATCACCTAGAGGAAATGGATGAATTTCTAGAAACACACAATCTACCGAGACAAAATCAGGAAAAAATAGAAAATATGAATAGACCAACAATGAGCAAGGAGATGAATCAGTAATAAGAAGTCTCCCATCAAAGAAAAGTCCAAGACCCAATGCCTTCACTGCTGAATTCTACCAAACATTTAAAAAAGAATACCAATCCTTCCAAAACTCTTCCAAAAAATTAAAGAGGAGGGAATACCTCCAAACTCATTTTTTTGAGGCCGGCCTTACTCTCATACCAAATCCAGGCAAAAACACTATAAGAAAAGGAAACTACAGGCCAATATCCATTATGAACATAGATGCAACAATTCTCAACAAAATATCAGAATGCTTGAATAAAGAAAATATGGTATGTATACACAATGGAATGCTATACAGCCTTTGAAAAGGAAATTCTGTCATTCAGAACAACATGAATGGAACTAGAGGACATTATGCTAAGTGAAATAAGTGAGGTACAGAAATACAAATTCTGTACGATCTCATTTATATTTGCAATTTAATAAAAGAGGGGTGGAGATGTTGTTCAAAAGATGCAGTTTCAGTTAGACTGGAGGAATAAGTTTTAGAGATCTATTCCACTGCATGTTGACCACAGTTAATAATAATATATTATATATTTCAAAGTTGCTAAACGAATAGATATTTAACGTTCTCAACACAATAAAATGATAAGTTGGTAAAGTGATAGATATGTTAATTCACTTGATTAAATCTTTCTACAGTGTATACATAGATCAAAACATCACAGTGTACCCCATAAATATACACAATTTTTTAATTTAATTTTTTTATTTTTTATTATTTAATTAATTTTTTTTTTTTTTTTTTAGGAGTGGGGCTTACTCTGTCTCCCAGGCTGGAGTGCAGTGGTGCAACCACAGCTCACTGTCACCTTGCATCCCTGGGCTCAAGTGATCCTCCTGCCCCAGTCTCCCAAGTAGCTGGGACAACAGATGTATGCCACCATGCCCATCTAATTTTCTAAAGTTTTTTTTTTTTTAGAAACAAGATCTTGCTTTATTGTCCAGGCTGGTCCCAAACTCCTGGCTTCAAGCCATCCTCTGCCTCACCCTCCCAAAGCGCTGGGATTACAGGCGCGAGCCACCACACCTAGCCCACAATTATCATTTGTCAGTTAGAAACACATTTTAAAAACAGATATAGCCCATGAATTAGTTGCGTTACGTTTATCTCTTTTTCCAATTTTATGTCTGACCAACAGTTGGCATTCTGCAAATATTAATTTTTCTTCCTGAGAGGAGGGGCTGACTGGATCCTAGCATTATCCACGGCTGACTATGCTTCCCATAACTGTGCTGGGAAACACTTACTGGGTCCCAACTCCTGTTACAGCGTGTGTAGAATCACCCACATTGACAGGTATCCGTGGGTTCAATGACACATGCTAGAGATGGAGTTCTGTCAGCAACACAACCCGTGGGGACCCACAGTTCACAGGCGAGAATGAAGCGATTGCACGCAAACACCTAGAACTTGGCGCAGCAGCCAGGCACCGCGGTCTCGCTCGTTTCCTCGGCCCGTGCGTCTTTCTCTGGGCCCTCCCTGCGTCCCGCTACAGTTATTCACCAGCTACCACGTTGGACATTTGCCAAGGCCAGGAACTGGGCTGGGTGTTTTATGCACGCATACCCTAGCTCACTGAATTCTCACAAAAGCCCTGTAAGATTAGCATAATTATTGCTATTTTACAGGGGAGAAAATGGGACTTGAGATTTCACGTAATGGGCTCAGGTCCCCACTGCCAACAGGTGGAGCACGGAGGACGGGTGTTTGCTACCTGCCCGCGCAGCAGCGCTGCCTCCCTTGTTCAGGGAGGTGCCCCCGTCCCCAGAACCCACCACCCAGCAAGATAGTGTGTCTCTCATGGCAGGAATAGTATCGTCTTGGTCATTTGACCCAGAGGCTCCTGCCCGGCCGGGCTTGGCTGAAGGTCTCTGCTCCGTGCACTGTCCTCCTCTCCACGGGGCTGGGGTCAACCCGGCGTGTTCTTCTCACGCGATGGCAGAGCTTCCAGGCAGCGAGCTCCACCGCGCAAGCACGTTTCAAGTCTTGGGCCCATCACGTCTGCCAGTGTTCTGTGATCCAGAGAAAAGTCCAAGGGCGTGAGGCGGAGGGTAGGGCAGGACACAAGTGGTTCTGAAGGATAATCTGTTCTACTCCGAGACTGTCACCGTGTCCACACGTGCTGCTGCCCTCCGTTCCGCACACGCATCCTTCCTTCTGCAGGCGAGTCGCAGAGCAAACCCCACACAGCCCAGTCCCTGCCCCGGCTCCTATCTTCACCGCGGAATCAATAAGCCACTTTAAATAGAATAGCATGAGAGACACACATCAGTTGCAAAGTGCCAAATAAATATTTCAATCCGAAGCATAAAAATCTATTTTTATTATTCATTGCTTTGGATTATCCACGCCTCTGCCTCCTTTTATTTACACGATTAGTCGAGAGATGTGCTCTGGTTTTGAATTAACCTTTTGCCACATTTAAGGCCGGTTCTCATGCAAACATTCTGGTTATGGTCATTCCTGCCTGATCTAAACTAATCAATGTGAGGGGACTTATTTATAATGTCATATTTTTCAGCATCAAAGTTGCCTTATTTTGGCAAATCTAACATGTTAACGATGGGTACGTGGTAAACGTATAGTAAAGAGTCACTGTGTACATAGTAAGCAGACAATGATATTTGTGTAGATTTACTAGCATGGTTGCATTTGTAAAGGTTTTAATGCTATAAGCTTCCATAACAGAAATGTTTACGATGTGCCCAGTAAACAGGAGAGGATAAAATGTAATCTGGCTCCCTTAGAGCCGGAGCCACAGAGAGCAGAGTTACGGCTCCCTGCGACTGTCACCTTGAAGTACTGCTGCTGTGCCGCCTGCGCACCCGCCAGCGCGAGAGGAGAAGCAGGGTAGAGACGGAGGCCCCGTCTTACAGCACAACAAGGGCTTGAAAGCCGGACGGAGAAAAGTCGAGGCTCTTCCCTGGCAGCATCGGGAAGTGCGTCAGGAGCGTGGAGACAGGAATCGGGGCTGCACTCGGGTGTCAGAAAGAGCTGGGGCTCCAAGCGCTGAAGCTCTGTCTGGCCTCATGCAACACCCACACCCCTGGATTTTCTGGAGGGAAAGACAGACCATCTGGGTTGGAATTGGGGGCTGTGAAGCTTTGGGGAACAAGGACCAGCTGCTCGGTGGGTCCCCGACGTGAGGAAGGTAAGGGAGCAGGTTAGTGAGACGTCGCGCTGTCGTTACTGACTTCAAGAGCGGGGGCGCGTGCTGCTGCGGGGTCTCCACACTCTGCTGTACGACATCATCCTGCAGCGGGGGGGGGGACTGTTCCGCCCTCTCCCCGCCCCCCGCCACATGCCTCGCCCTTTAAGAGCCCCTTCTTCTGTGTTTGTCTATTTCAGAACAATGATTCTATCTCATAATAATGCCATAGCTTTTCTGGAATGTAGGAAGTGCTTGGTCTCTAAGGCCATCAGCAGAAAGAGACACAGGTCCAAGCAGGGAGAGACCAGGCATCTGACACAAGCGCGACTGGGAAGGAAAAGGAAGCGTCTGTTCCATCTGCCGAGAGCAGAGGCGGCCACGTGCCTCAGCATCTGATGCTGAGGACACAGCTGTGCAGCCCTGGGTGCTGACGACATAAACACGCAGACAGAACCACTGACAGCTTCGATTGCCGGAAAGGTAAGAAAGGGGGAAGGACCAGGACAGGGCTGGAAGGAGCGGCTATGTGGACAAAACGTTTCCATTCATCTCAACGTAAAGGGCAAGGGAAGGAATAATCACCGCCCGAGGCCCCCGTGCGAAGGCGGGAGCCCAGGCAATAACTGGGTGGACGCAGGATCCCTGGGAGAAAACTGTGGGCATATAGCTGTGTAAATATAAGGTGATACACGTGTGTGTAGTTTAAGATAAAAAGAAAGACAAACTTGGATAGGGGAGAAGAAAACATTGGAATAAACCTGATCCCAAAAGGTGGACAGATGTCAATGCTGGGTCATGATACCAGGTCCGCGTCCACTTCATGCCGAGGCAGGTCACATGCAGGCACGTCCAGCCAGGCGGCAAACGGCTCCAGGTGCAGGCTTTGCGACTAATCCAGGGGACAGCGGCTGCAGGTGGCTGGCCTGGCTATGCGTGCTCCCAGTAGCTGACTTCCAGGTAGGGTATGGCATCCACACCCTGTCCATCATGGGCCGCTGTCTGTGACATGGAACAGGTGAGGGCGTGTACCTGTCCTGGAGAAGGATTTACGACTCAGCCCACAGGACCAACTTCATTCTCGCCAGAGCTGTTATTTTCCTAATTCCTTTGGCACACAGAGTGGGAGTAGTTTGCATCCTCAAGCTACCCAGGCAATAGGAAGTGATTTTTAACCAACGACCATCAGAGCAGTTGGTTAAATATCAACCCAGAGGCGTTCTGAAAGTGTCAGAGTCAGAGAAAGCATGTTGAAAATGGAAGATACGTTAAGGGTGTTTGTTCACGTGGTGTTCCTGCTCTCTCCTGGGGTGCCACAGGGCTTTCCCCCAGGTGCCCAGAATGGGCATTTTCGTCATGATTTTAGAGATGGGAAAGCTTCCCCCAACCCGTCAAGCTGCCTAAATTTACCCTGATAGTGAGTGGAAGAGGACAGGGACCCACGTCATGCTGGAACCCAGCAGTATGGACAGATGACCAGGCACACACTGTCATAGCAAACGGCAGAGAATGGCCATCTATTAAAAAAAAAAAAAAAAAAAATTACCTTTGTCAAAAAAAAAAATAAGTAAAGAGACCTAAAGATAAGGCGTGTAGTGGATCCTACTTTCTAACAACAGCCACAGAGACATTTCCAGCTCCACGCAATCCTTCAAAACCTCCTGCTCCATCAGGAGCTGGGGTCTCTTCTCATGCTGTCTGTACCTGGGTGTGCCTGTACAAATGCCTCAGAAAGTACAGCGTGGCAGCGGTGGCACTGTGTGACTTTGAGGCAGGACACGCAGGGGATACATATTCTACCCGGCTCCCCCTGTCTCTCGGGCTCTGTCCCTCAGGACCAGTGCCTGTGGAGCCCTGAGCCACCAAGGAGGGAGTGCAGCTCTGTTGTGCTGCAGAGACCACGTAGAGAGACCACCGAAGCCCAAGGATTCCCGCTGGGGGTGTCCCTCTCCCAGGCACTACACTTGGGAGTGAAGCTACTGGGATGATCCCGGCATGATGACTGCCTGGCTCTAACTTCAGGGAAGACCCCAGGCCAGAATGTCCCAGAAGAACTATTCCTGAACTCCTGACCACAGAAACAGGGAGAGGCACTAAACAGTCATTGTCATTTTATGCTACTCAGTTACTTGAGAACAGATAACGAACGCAGAGCAGATGTGCACACTCCCTGTTGCTTTATTATTTGTCTGTTTAGGGAATGTGAAATAATAGGAAACATATATACTGGTCTCTGTCTCTGGGTCCTGGCACCAAGCTCCTAAAATCCTTGTGATTTCTGAGCCAAAGGGGTGCCAGGAGCATCTGTTGTCTAAGATCTGGTCTTTTGCCCTGGTTCTGGACACAGAGTTTCTAAGGTCACCGTGATTCCTGGGTGATGGGTGTGTCTTTTGTTCTAATGAGGGGAGTCTTGGTGGCTCTGGCCTGGGGCTGGTCACCAGAAAGACCAGGCCAGGACTACAAGCTTGGAACTTTCATCCCAGCCCCCATTCTCCAGGAAAAAGAGAGGGGCGGGCAATGGAGTTAATAATCCATCGTGCCTACAAGATGAGACCTCGGTAACAGTCCCAAAAGTAGGAGTTTGAAGAGCTTTCGGGTGATGAGGACATGGCGGTGCGGGGAGGGTGGCACCCAGAGGGTATGAGGGCCCTCCCCACACCCTGCCGTGCGCATTTCTTCCACCTGTGCTCATCTGGGTCCTTCACCATACCCTTTATGGATATCGTAAACTGGTAAATGTCAGCATTTCCCGAGCTCTGTGAGCCATCCTAGCAACTCATCCGAGGAGGGAGCCGTGGGCACCCTGATTTAAAGCCAGTTGGTCAGAGGCACCGGCCACATCCTGTGGCCTGGGATTGGTGTCTGAAGTGAGGGCAGCCTCGTGAGACTGAGCCCTCAACCTGTGGGGTCTGCAGTGATCCCCGTTAGTGTCAGAGTTAAATTCAATTGTGGGACACCAGGGGTGTCCCCTGGGGAATTATTACACTTGGTGTGGGGAAAACCATCACCCACCTTGGTGACCGGAAGTGATCTGTGTTGAGAACACAGTCGGGGAAAACAATTCGTCTGGATTTTCCTATGATTCAGGGAAAGTCTGTGAAGATGTCCATCTTCCAAGCACCATCTTGCCCTAGTAACCCGCAGACTCATGTAACAAGATCATCTCCCCAAAATAAGTGCATTGCTGTACGATAGAAGCTTATAAAATATGAATATCCTAGACGGGGAGTCCAAGGCAAACATGCACGTGTAAGTCTGCAGCTCGCACAGTCGGCTGCTGGCACAGGCAGTAGGGACTGCGACTAGGGTGGGCTCTTGGCCTCACTGTGGGGACAGCTCGGAGCCCTGGGAGCCCAAGTGCAGGTGAGGTCGGTCCCTGGTGGAGGCTGAGAGACAGAGGCTGGCTGGGGAGGCGACACAGTCCTCACACCGCTCACAGCCGTGGCTCAGAAGCCACTGGTGTGTTATCTTTAGTTTTTCATTATGCAGTTTATTGTTTCGTTTTTCTTCTTACTTCTTGACTTCTCATTTGTCTCCTTGTTGACCCTTACTAGAGAAAAAATTTCAAAAAACCAGAGAGAACATCAGCTTGGTCTGCCTTTTCCCCACAGCCAGCACAAAGGGATTGTTGAGAAAAGCTCAGCCCTTTCCAAGAACAGAGCGAGTTTTAGTCACATATTTTTGCATCGAGTGTGATTACGGTATAACACTGAGCAGCCTTGAAAAGGAAACTTGCTTTTCTTTCATGAAACCTCACAAATACCCTGCAAACCAGTACCAAGAATGGCTGTTTCCATTTTTCAGCTAAAAGTTGCAGAATAAGGAGTAACTTAGTGTCGTCGACTTGCTCCAACACAACCTGGAGTCACGAGTAAATTATCGCCTGTCACGTCTGTCCCTGTTAGTACAGACCTAGTGCTTGCAGTGGGTCAGTTAGTATTGTAATTTACCCTCAGCTCAGTAATGAAAAGATTGTGCTATGTGGACGCCGTGGGCTCCCTGCGAGAGACATCAACTAAGTCACTGCGACCTGCAGGTCAGCAGGACAGCCGGTGCCAGGTGGCGGCCTTGAGAGGGCACGGGCGGATCGGAGGGTGCTCATGGAGCTGTGCGGGGAGAGGCTGCTGAGCTGTCCCCGTCGCACGACCACAAAGAGACTATTTTACCTTTTGAATAAAATGGACTCAGTCATCCCAGGCGATTTGGAACTCTCAAAAATAAATAGAGACAGAGGATCAAGCAACCACGTTTGTGTCTCCCTCCCTACTGAGATGCCAATAAGAAGTGAGTAAAATGTCTACCAGAGACAGAGAAAAAGGGACTAAGGGAACACCAGAACAAAAGAGAGAACAGAGGAGAGAACCTGCACAGCAAAGACAATAGGAAGAGCCTCATCCACAAAGGAGAGGAAAATCCCAGGAAGCTTAAAAAGTGGTAAATCAGAATAAAACACCATGGCCACAAATTCACTGAGAAGGGAAAGAGCAGAGCATAGAAGAACAACTGCACTGATGACGATGACCACGATGACCGTGATACCGGCTGACATGTACTGCGTCAGGAGCATGTGCCCAGCCCCGTCATAGACCCGTGATAGTCCCGTGATAGACCCATGATAGATCCTTGACGCACGTTCTCGTACCCAAGGCTCACAACGACCTTGAGAACAGTGCAGTCATTATTTCCATTCGAGTTGAGGAGACTGAGGCACAGAGAGGTCACATAACCTGCCCAAGGTCACAAGGCTAGTAGGTATGGAAGCCCAGGTGGGCACCCAGGAGATTTGTCTTCAAATTATGTGACTTGCCCAGGATGGGGAGACAGATTGTCATGTGCAGAACCTAAGAGATGCCCTGGACCTACCGATGGCATATAATGTGGATAGGTGCAGAAGATGAACAAAAACAGGGCGGGAGGTTGGAAGAATTGAAAGCTAAATTGACGGCTGCCATGCCCATGATTTAGTTCCAACTTCCCCCGCCTCACTAGAACCACTACTGCATAGGCTGGTTGGTGAGAGTTTATGGGGTTCAAGTACGCCAGTCTGTTATCAGCTTTTCACAATGGTGCACTGTGTTTCTGTTTGAAGTAGAATTTGTGAGTAGTTACACAGCTTGACAGTATTTTTAATTTTGTCTGTTTAACAGCCTTTCGTGTCAAAGAGGACCAAGAGAACGCTGAAGGAAGAAAACAGATTTTTTAATGAGGATTAGGAATGGCAATATAATCTTGTTTCTGCTAAAAATAATGTAATTTGCTTGCTTTGTGATACTGCAATATCAACATTAAAGAAATTCAATGCTCATCAGCATTATAGCACTCATAAGGACCACAGATATTTTAAATTAGAGGGAGAGGCATGAAAGGTTATATTGCAGAAACTAAAAGATGAAAAGCAAAAGTAAAGACAATTCTTTCAAGCAGCAATAAGACCTGGAAATAATGCCACTGAAACAGCTTATAAAGTAGCTTGTACACTCAGGAAAAAAAGAAAAGCCATTGAGTGATGTAGATATTGTGAAAGAATGCATTGTCAAAATAGTAGGATGCTTAGACCCTGATAATGTTTCGAAGTACAAACAACTGCCTCTTTCAAGGAGAACCATAACTGACCAGCAGCATGAATTGGCCACCCAGTCAACAGAACAACTTCATGCGATACTTCAAAAGGAAAATATATATTATTTGATCGCTTGGATGAATCAGTTGATACTCCTGACTTGGCACAGATTTTATGCTTCATTTGGGTCATCACAGATTTTCTTTGCTACCAAGAGTTACTCACTTTGGGCACTCTTGCAAACAGAACACTGGGAATAGGTATCTTCAACAACTTTCAAGATAAATGTCATGAAGTTGGACTGAATTTGATAAATTTAGTGAGTGTATGTACAGGCAGTGTACCTTCCAGGACAGGAAGACATGAAGGGTTTATTGCACAGATAAAAAAAGTATTAACAGATCCAGATGCTGTCATTTCTTTTCATTGTATCTTGCATCAGCAAAATCTCTGTGCTACAGCTACTATTTTAAGTGACACTTTACAACAAGTTATAAGCATCGTTAACTATATTCATGAAAATGCAACATGGCATCATCAGTTCCATAACATGCTAAAGTTGAAGGATGAGGTATTCAGTGTGGATTTGCCTTATCATTCTAAAGTGCGTTGGCTATCACAGCAGGGACAGGTGTCAGCCAAAATTTTATCTCTGTGAGAACAGATAGATAAATTTTATGAAGAATAGAATCAGCAATGTGAATTATTGAAAGAAGATTTCTATAGGAATGCAGCATTTCCTTGTGACATTATGTCAAATCAAAGTAATCTGAGTATTTCTTTGCAAGGTAAAACAAAATCTATATATGATATGTGGCAAAAAATCCAAACATTTCAGAAAAAAGCTATTTTTTATCAAAATACTTATTCAAAAGGAAATTTTGGATGAACGTTTTCCCCGGTTAGCAAAGGTCATTGATAAGCAGGATGATATATGCAAATCATTTGATGAATATGCAGCTGTTACAGGCCTCTTAATTGGAGAACACGATGAAAGGTTCACTGACTTTGAGAATCATGACATCACACCCAAATTAGCATTTCAGCCTCATCTAGTTGACATCACCAAGGCACCTAAAGAACTACAGGTGGAATTCATTGAGATCTCAGTAGATGACATTTTAAAGTCACTGTCTGATGCTAAGAAAGATCCAATTGAAATAAGGAAAAATGTAGTAGAATACCCACACCTTCTGCAACATGCCCCAAAAATGCTTTCTTGCTTTTCAACCGCTTATTGCTGTGAATCTACATTCTCCTACCTAACCCAAATCAAGATGCCCTCAATGTCACAAATGACTGACACCATCTACAGGATCAACTGGAACTGCGGACCTCCATGCTGCAACCAGATATTTAAATGCTTTCCAATGAAAAGCAGATACAACGAAGTCATTAAAACATAAGTTAACTTTAAAATTAACAAGTAGCTTTCATTTTCTGAAATTATGATGTACATAGCAGTTAGATTTTTACAAAATAATGTACATTTTTAAGTATTTCTAATTGAAGTTTCTTGAATGTGGCCTTATTTGATTAAGCCAAATTAATGCAGCTTCCAGCAGGAGAAGGTTCCCCAGCCCTGCTCCAGAGTTTCGTATTCAGGCACAGAAGCAGCAGAAGCCCACGGCAGCTGTCTGGATCACTTAACCCGTCTGACACCCTCACAAAGACCAGACTGCAAGGACCATGAGCCATGAGAAGAAAACCATTGGAGTGAAAACAGAAGACAGGCAAGAGGAACTGGTGATCCAACTGGCCTTTGAGAGGAGGGCAGGGGATGTGGTATTGCAGGGAAGAGCAAAACAAAACACCTCTGAGAGAACACTCAGAGTGATTTAACATATCACTGTATCCATCAAATGTATCGTCACAGCTGGTCCTTCCCTTCCTTCTATGTTCCAACGTCACTGAGGAGTTTCTGTCTGCACTTGATGCAGTAGCCACCCCTCCTCGTGCCCCCGTTGGGCCTGCCACTCCCTAGCCGTTACCTGCGTTTCCTTCCCACCGGGCTCAGAACTGTGCAGTGCCCCATGTCTTCACTTGTTGGTCCATTTCCAGCGGGCCTCACACACGCTGTCGCTCCACCAGAGCAGGGCATTTGCCACTGTCAGCACCTGACACAGGGCTTGGAACATCGTAGGTTCAAAGTCAGTATGTGCAAAACTAATAATTTTTTTAAAAAGAGTAGTTTGCAATGAAAAAGGAGCAAAGACTAAGAAAGAAGTCTCGGGAGCTAAGCACAGGTAGGCAGTGCTTGGGAATTTGGTACTTTCTGCTCAATTTTCTGCACCTAGAACTGCTCTAAAAATTTCTATTTAATTAAAAGAGGGTGGAGAAACAAAATTAAAGAATTTAATAGAAGATTAGGAAATTTTCCAGAACAGAGAGCAAAAGGACAAACAGAAGAAAAATGTAAGAAAGGTATGAGAGACAGCAAAGGGTCCAACATTCAAGTAATGATTCCGGGAAGAGAGAAAATGGAAAACCAAGAGGAGAAAACCCATTTAAGAAACGGCAGACAGCACTGCGCAGCTGAGGACTCGTAGTCTGAGCTGGCGGCGTCCTGTTTGCCCCCCACGCCCCTTCCCCACCCTTCTCCCCTGTGCTCTGCACCCACACACTCGGACCCTGTGCCCCCGGCCCGCAGGTGGGCTCAGCCGGGGCAGTGCCTGCAGCGGGAGGGGGAGACCAAGGTCAGGCGCTTCCCCCAGCCCCTCCCTGCAGCCTGGGTGGGCAGGCTGGGTCCTCACTCAGCCCTCCTGGGAGGCCTCTCTCTGGGACCCGGTGTCAACAGAGCCCTGCTTTCCTGCTTGAGGTCCTGAACTGTTCCTTCTGATCTCTCGCCCCGCCACACCTTGCAAACCCACATCCCTCCAACATGATGTTACGAGGTACACATAGATGTTGAAAGGGATTTAAATATACACTAAAAATATTTAAATAAATGTTAATCATACAAATGTTAAAAAGCATGAATGCTCAAAGATAATCTTCAAAGATTGTTTATCATAACAATTTCGAGATGATCCAAGCGATCGTTATTGTGGCTGTGTTAAGAATATGCATACAATAATATGCTATACAAATGTTAAAATAATAAAATCTTTCCAAATTATACTAAATTGAGG